>VDFB02344825.1:0-151214 GCA_007258455.2 Sequoia sempervirens
TGATTATTGAAATTCAGCAATCTGTTGAAACATTGGAGGTCTAATTCCTTATAAGATACCCACAGCCTGGAATTAGTTCCAACTTTTCAACAGATTGTTGAATCTCAATATTCAAGCATTCGGGTGCAATCTATTTGAAAACAATTTCATGTATCTCCTAAGTCCTTGGAAAGTGTTCCCCAACACTAGGATTAGAAAGAGATTAAATTCAAATGAAATGAAAATTTAAATTGACATTTGTAATTAATTCTAAATGATAGCAACATGTGGGGATTCCCAAGAAGAGCTCCTACAAAATAGGAGCACATGGGGCGCCCACATGGAAGGTGGAACCCACCTTGAGTTCAGTTAACTATTTGGAGAAAGATAACACTTCAATAATGCATGTAAAGATCCTAGAAGTTAGGAATTGATATTTACATGAGTGTAGTTCAGTTCAGTTTAGTATCAGTTCAATTTAGTTATGGTTCAATTATCTTCAGTTGCATGTAGTTAGTTTTAGTTGAATGTTGGTTGTCTTTAGTTGACTTGGAATGCATGACTAATGACTTGAGTTGCATGATAGATAACAGGTGATACATTTAGTTAAGTGGGGATGATAATGCATCATGTTTGCATGAATTGATGGAGAGATATGTTTCAGTTAACAAAGATTGACTTGGACCCACCTTGGGCACCCAAGTTGGCATCTTGGAGTAAACACCTTTGCATGAGAAGATATTTACAAGGCTCAGTTAAGTGGGACCCATTCTTGGGCACCAACTTTGAGGAGAAGCTTACAAGATGTCTTCGAAACCAACAATTAGTTAAGGCTTAAGTTTGGAACGCCCAAATTGATGGACTTGGTTTGACATTATTTTTCATGGAAGAACTCTAATTGCACAAGAATGGCATAGATATTTGTGAGGAGCTTTATCCTCTTGTAATTTTCAACTCTTTGGAGTTTACAATGCTCACAATTGTCTATTTATTGTATCAAGTTGAAGAGATTTCTAAGAGAGTACTTTTGTGAAGCATGGCATGGGATGTGTGGATTCATGCTTAGACACATGAGAGTTTATTGTAGGTTGTGAAGAATAATTTTTGAAGGCCAAAGAAGAATCTCAATCAAGGATTGATACAGTGTTATTGTAATCTTGTTCTAAGGTTAAATAATACAAGCACTATTGATTTTGGTGTTTTCCTGAAAGGGTTTCTCCACGTATATGCTATGTCACTTCTATCTTGTGGTCTTATTCTTCTATAATCTTTTGTCTACTTCTACAATTGGTAATAATGAATCTAAACAAATAATCACATACAAAGAATTTTTAAAAAAGAACACTTAATTAGATCTACAATCCCATAGGTTTACAAAGTATTAAGCTACAATTTTCACCTTCGTTATCAACATATGTCAAGCATTACAATCCAACTTCATGAGAAATCATATCAGTAGATGGGTGTATTATTTGTGTAGCCTCACGCCATAATACATCGAGAAGTGTTTTTCAATACCACTATGCACAAAAAACTTCATCATATCTATTAAAGAATGTGAAAGGGTGTGGTATGCACAAAAGGACAAGTGCGAGAAAAGAATGGCTCAAAAGTGGTTGAAAGAGAAGAAAAATACTTTTCCAAGGAATATTGGGTGTAGTGAGTTTAAGGAGGATTTTGCAGTCATGATTACTTTTCTTAACTGAGTCATAGGTCAAGCAGAAGCCAATAAATTATAGCCTTGGATGTTTGATGTCATTTCCCAGATTGTTAATAGAACAAAACACTATGACTGGCCATCATTGATCAGTGATTGTCTCCACTGTCAAACGATATATTTTTTCAAGGCCCATGAATTCCACATGATATCCTACCTCGTATATCTAATGACCTTTCAAGACAAGTTTAGAGGTTTGAATGTCATTGGAACTCTGGGTGTTCAACACATGTATGATCATTACTCGTAGTTAGAGTTTTCAAAATCTGAGCGACGTTACAAGCAGGTGAATGACCTATTCCTGATGCATACAGTGCAAGATCTTGATCATGAGTTGCATATAATAATTTCAACAGATGTCAGGTTGGCAATGACAGATTGGGCTGATTTGTTTATCTAATTCCCCATGTTCTCCTACATAAGAGTATATGGCTTCTCAGGTGATCCAGTCATGTTACCTAGATGCCCAAAAGATGAGGTCATGTTCATGGAGTTTCTAAGGAAAGTACATGAGGTGCACACATTTTTGCGCAACAAACACAAGCCTGTATTGAGTTTCCCATTTGAGATGAGCATATATAGATGTAGATCAATAGTTGATGCTAAGTTGATGAGTGATGAAATGTCAAGGTTTTGTCTCAATCTTTTCAAGGAGAGATGTTCATACGATCCTTGTGGTTTCTTCACATTCTGTCTTGGTCATAATCATGCACATGCACCTACAATTGAAGATTTTTGGACCAATTATGAAGATGAGTTCGAAGTGCGCAAGCACAACTACTCTAGACTCACCCTTCGGTAGATGGGTGATTTATTATCAAAAAATATGGAGGGTTTGTTAGATGATGATGTGGAAGTTCTACTTCCCATGTATGCCTGAGATCAGGTCAAGCAACAACCACTTTCTCAAATTGATTGGTTCACCAAAGAGAGCACCTCAATCGAGGAAAGAACAAGCCGAGTTATCAAGAACAATAAGATTTTCCTGAGCAGTAAAAGAACATAGAAGGTAGCTATTCCAGTTGTAGAGCCGCCAAAAGTTCAATCATCTTTATCTTCTTCTTCTAGATCAAAACTGAGAGCGAAAGTTATGAGCAATCCTCTAGAAGATACAAAGATCAACAAAATGACAAAGAACTTAAAGGAAAAAGTTAATCAGCAGGAATAGTCGATAGATGCACAAAAAGTTCCATTTGAGTCAGTACCACAAGTTGAAGTCATGCCTTCATCTCCTATTCTTCCATGGTTGTTAGGGCCTTCTCCTATTCATATAGATTTAGAAGGTGATTCACCAGTTCACAATGTATAAACACCTATTGATCCATCAAGAGTTGTTGGAGTTGGAATCGATTCTCCTAGAGAAGTTAGTAGAGACTCCTCATCTTGGCTTGAGAACTTGCTAGGTAGGAAGAGGAGGAAGCCTTATTATCAGTTGAACTTTGGAGAACTTGATAGTGTTACCAAGACGCAACATAGAAGAAACTTAAGAAATAAGCTCTTATGGAGAAGAATTCTAATGGTGAGATCATCCTTGAGTTTACCACACCTTCGAAGGACAAGAAAATTGATGAGGTTGAAATTGATGACTTCAAATTTGTGAAGGCCAATTTCAGAAGAAGCCCCTAACATATTTATGTAAATATCCTCGAGGTTACAGTAGATAATCTGAAGGAATGAGTGCTCAAGGATGGAGAAGATAAGGCAGCCCTCAAGGTTGAGATTCAACAATTGTGGCAGTATATTTCCAATCTCCTTCATGGCTCTTCATAGGCTTCTTTGTTGCTTTCACAAATTCTGGAGTCACCTATAGATCAACATCAACTAAGTCAATTGGTTATCTACGAAAAACATAAGAGATTGGGTAGAAGAATTCATCACCGAGGGGAGATTTATACTTGTAGAAATGTACCAATTGAGGTATAACACCCATGATCTTCACTCAGGGATTTAGGAGTTCGAGCAAAATATAACATAAAGGAAACTAAACATGAGGATGGATTATGATTTAGTCATTACAAAAGAACGCAAGAAGAAGCTTTTTGCCTGGAGAGAACAACACCTCTTCAAAGTAAAAACCTAAAAGGAATATCTATAGAATTGGCTAGATATAGACAGAAGGTTGCTAATACTCTCAAGTTCATAAGCATGTTTGTGTCACATATCCCTTGTCAATATCGACATGAAGACGGTACATACTTTGATCTTGGTGAAGTGCATAAAAAGTTTTAGAACTTTGTTTGTGGCAGTTTTAATGGTTATCATGTTGGCTGCAAGATGAATCATGTTGTTGCAATGTTAGCATTTTTTGATGAAGTAGTTGAAAAGAGAAAATAATTTTTAAGTTTGATCGCAAATGGTGAAGAGATGCTAGAAAAATAGTACGTTGTTCTTGATAGTATTAGTGTTCTTGATGAAGAGACAATTAACAACTTTTTGGAAGATATGATTTCCCAGGTCATCAATGAGTGAACTACTAGTTGGAACATGCAAAGATTTCTAGGAATAGAACTCAAGTAAAGGCAACAATTAACTTGATGCCTTTTCCAAGTTAACTTGTTGTTCTCTTTCATTCATATCTATTCTTTGGAAATATCAAATGTATAGTTGGAATTGTAGTCCAATTAATTGTTAGTTATCTTTTGTTTAGTCTTAGAAATAAAGATTGAATGTTGGCAATACTAGTTGTAAAAAATAAGGAGATTTTAGGGTTCCCTACTCCTTATTTGTGTATAAATAAGGGCAGCCTTGCCCATTTATTTTTAACCATTGTTGTGATAACAAATTTGTTGAGCCTATTTTTCTTACAACTTTTCTATTCAATGTTTATTCACTTTTGTTTATGTAATCTGGTTTGATCGCATATTGCAATCCTACTTTTCCATAAGTGTTTTTACTATTATAAAATTGAGGAAGGAAATCTCATGCCTATCTTACCTTGATCTACTATCTCAATATATTTCAGTACTTTGTCTTATGTTTAATCTTTATTTCAACTTACATCTAAAAAGTACAATGAGTCTTCGGGTGTGTTTTGGAAGTGAGTTTATTTAAGATTTTGTGTCAAATTAATCATTCCTTGTTTACTTCTAATTCCCAGGCTCTAAATTTACTTGAGTTATTAGAAGCATTATTAGAATAG
Source organism: Sequoia sempervirens (assembly GCA_007258455.2). NCBI lineage: Eukaryota > Viridiplantae > Streptophyta > Pinopsida > Cupressales > Cupressaceae > Sequoia > Sequoia sempervirens. Next base: position 4,836 of record VDFB02344825.1, read on the forward strand.
GATTAGTTGTAGTTTGAAGTTACGAAACCAGAGAAAACCTCAGCTATAACACAAAGTGTTTTATAACCTTGTGCTCTTAGCTAAAAAATAAAAAGATTGGAAGTAGTTTAGTATTTATTTTAAAGAATAATCAATGAAGAGGTAGCTTCCTTTCCTAATTTGAAGAATAGTCTAACTACATTTATAACAGTCTGTTCCTAATCCACATTATAGAGGTGCGAATTGAAACATGTATAGAGATAGAGGGGGGAGATGAAGATAGAAGGAGAGTGGAAGATGAAGAAAAATATATAGAGAGATAGAGAGGGGGAGATGGAGAAGAAGAGATAGAGAGATGTGAAGGAAGAGAGAGAGTGATGGGGAGAGAGGGAGAAAGATAGGTAGAGGAAGGAGGGAGATAAGAGGGAGGAGAGAGGGAGAGAAATGGGTAGAGGAGTGAGAGAAGATGGGGAAGAGAGGGAAAGAGAGAAGGGGGAGAGGGAGATATCGCTCAATATAAAGAGATTGAGAGGGAGAGGGAGGGAGCCATGGATATAGATAGAGGGCAATATAGAGAGAGATAAATAGGGATAAGGAAAGAGATAGAGAGATAGAGGTAGATAAAGATATGGATAAAAAGAGATAAAGAGAGGAGTGAGATCAATTGGTAGGCTAGTCAGCAAATGATATTGTTTGTGCAACAAAGGTTTGAATAGAGAGGTGATAGCTTCAAAATGCATGGATCCAAACATGATTGAAACAAAGCCTCTAAATTAGGAAGATAATCAAGTTACCAACAAGCTCATGTTTTTAATAGATAGAGAGGAAGTGATATAGATGGAGGTATATATAGAGAGACAAAGAGGGATAGGGAGATAGAGTTAGAGAGATATGGATAGAAAGAGAGAGAGAGAGAGAGGGAGATATAGGTATTTGAAAGGAGAGATATAGATATAGATATAATTTGGGAAAATATAGAGGCGAGAGAGAGATAAATATATACAAGGGAGATGGAAGGGAGAGGGAAGATAAGAATGAGGAAATAGAGATAGAAAGAGGGAGGACAATGAGGGGGGGAGATGGAGATAAATATGAAGGATAAAGAGGGATGGAGAGAGAGAGTGGATGGAATGGAAGAAGAGAGAATGGATAGAGGGGGGAAGGTGGAGACAACGAAAGAGAGATAGCGATAGGGAAGAAGAAATAAGGAGTGTGTGTGTGTGTGAGTGAGAGATATAGAGATAGAGATAGGGAGGGATAAATAAAGAGAGAAAGTGTGTGTGAGCGAGAGAAAGATACAAAGATAGAGATAGAGAGGGAGGGAGAGAAATAGGGAGATGATAGAGAAGTAGAGATATATACAATTTATGGGAGAGAGATAATGGAGAGGGTGGAGGAGAGAGGAAGGAATGGAGAGGGAGGGGGAAATGGACGAAACATGGAAACATGCCACCAACGCTTCCATGCCTTTACCAGACAGAGGACCTGGATACAGATGGAGGTATATATAGAGAGACAAAGAGGGATAGGGAGATAGAGTTAGAGAGATATGGATAGAAAGAGAGAGAGAGAGAGAGGGAGATATAGGTATTTGAAAGGAGAGATATAGATATAGATATAATTTGGGAAAATATAGAGGGTGAGAGAGAGATAAATATACAGAGAGGGAGATATGGAAGGGGAGAGGAAGATAAGAATGAGAAATAGAGATAGAAAGAGGGAGACAATGAGAGAGGGGGAGATGGATAGATATAAAGATATATGAAGTGATAGATAAAGAGGTAGAGAGAGGGATATATATTTATAGAGAGAGAGCAAGAGAGTTGGAAGGAGAGATGGAGTGAAGAAGAGAGAGATAATGAAATATAGATAGAGAGAGAGAGGGAGATATGGGAAGTTAGAGATAGAGGGGAAACAGATGGAAGGTGGATGGAGGACAACTGAAAGAGGAAGAAGAAATAAGGAGTGGAGATGGATAGGTAGGGGGAATAAAGAGAGGAAGAAAGATATGGAAGAGGATGAGGAATGGAGGGATAGGGGAGAGGAAAGGATGGAAATGGAGGGGAAATATAGAGATAGAGATAGAGATAGAAATAGGGAGGGAGAAACAAGAAGATAATGAGGTTCCATTAATGATATCTATAGTTATATTAAATTACTTATAGTTAATCATATTATAATTATATATTATATATAGTATATAGTTATTATCAATTAATATTAGGTATTATCTACTATGATATTTTAATTATTTTTAATATATTAAAAAGTATTTATAATCATAAAGATATATATAAATATTTATCTACGAAGTATCAAATTATACATTTATATATTATATTATATTTAATATCTATATATATGTATTATTTAATTATTTATCTATTTTATATATTAAATCTATACTATAATTATATTAAATTTTATATGATTAATCCGCTCTCTAATCAACTCTTCTAATTTTGTATAAATTAATTTTAAATATTATCATATTTAATACATATAAGATTAAATTAAATAAACATATTATATAATATAATTATAATATAGATTATATATAAAATAAATATATAATACATAACATTATAATTATACTAATGATTATTGCATCCAATAAATATTATAAAATATAATAAATAAAATAAATAAAATTATAATATTAATTTAAAAATAAATTAACATTATTAAAAAAATTATAAAATTTGTAAAAGATAAATACTGTGTCTTATGTAAAATTTTAAAATATAATCGATAAGGTAAGTTAGACTTAGATTAGAAAGACACAATCTCTAAATACATATGGAAAAAATAATGTAACTGAATTAAATAAGCAAAAGGCTGTATCTTATTAATTGGTATTACCTAGTTTAAACCATTTAAAACTATCTATTCTTGCAGCTCAACTTCATACCTTTCCGAGTTATTCTACGACATTATTACAGTGTTTTTGTTTATTTACGGCTAGTTTATATCTTATCTTAAATAGTATTTGGCTCGCCTCTGAAAATATCTCTCGACCTTTGACGAATACACAAACAAATATCTCTACGGCCATGCATTTATTAAGACAGGGAGGGCAGGCTGGGAAAGTAGCACAGCTGGTAAAAACGGAAATCACTCTCCAAAAAAGGGTAAAACAAATTTCAACGGTCTTGCTTTGCTTCACTCATATAGGTAATCACGTTAGCTCTGTCGAGTTGGCTTGGGTTGTGGGTTTGTTCTTCATTGATTTTGAATTTGATTCCCCTATTAAATCAACTAATCTCTATTTGCCCCCTTGAACCCTATAGACTGGATGATAGGAATACCCGTGTTAAACAAAATAAAATAAAATAATGAAATCAACTTCATAGAAAAAATAAAATAAAGAGTAATTAGGAAAATCAATCTCTTTCTAAACAGGTAGAATTGGTTTTAAATGCAGCATTAATTATAATATAGACCGATTCAACTTCCATCCCATCATAACAAAATAGTTATCGATCTTCATTAAAAAATGAATAAAATCCCATGTAAAATGCATGCCCCATAAAATCCTACTAGACATTTTCAATTATAAATTCCAGCCTCTAGTCCAGAAGATTTTTAAAAAATCAAATAAATAATTATATAGTTTTTTTGAGAAACTAAAAACAATTTTATAATCTCTGCATGCAAATTTATGCATTCTATTTAAAGCCATGTGGGAAACCCAAACACAGCGCTTGGAGATCTTGGGAAACATATTTTAATATATAGGTATCAGTTAATCAAAATAAAATATATTTTATTTTTTAACATGTAGGTAATTATAAACAATCATATATTTTTTAACAATCTTGGGAAACATATTTTAATATACATCAATATGATATTTGTGATGTAAGTCAGAACACATCTCTGTCGCAAAACAGTCACGCAGCCATGGACATGGTTTTGTACGTATGGATGCAGTCCATGGTCTTCTAGAGGACACTAATTTCGCCGAGAGGCGATCTACAGTGGAAGCTAAATCTGTGTTATATAGCTTCTATAATTGAGAATGATCCTGGGTGGTCATGCATGCAAGTTAATAAGTGAACTGATTCAAGCTAAGATTGGATTATGGTTATACACACATAATGCGATCTTTTTCCTTGCTTAAGTTCATCTCGGGCCAATTCTGATTCATAACAAGCATTACCCAACACGGAATTCCTGGTTTATCTGCTAAAAACTAAAGTTGGTCGATCAAATTTGGCAAGCAGGATGTGCAACGTGGGGTCTTAGAGTGTTTATGTATATACATGTTTATAGCTTGTTTGGAAGGTAAACTGTGATTTGGTGTCTTAATACTAGATCATCCATGGCAGAGTTGGAGGAGCATCTTCTGCCACAGGGAAAAACTAATTTGGAAGAAGAAGAAATTATTGGGGCAACAAGTAATAATTCACATGCAAAAGAATCAAGCAGTCTGGATTGTGATGCGGAGTCACAAAATGGCAGTGGAATCCTAGTGCCTGCTTATGTTTTGAGATATCTTTATGTGGGCCATTTTCTAGCTAGATGGGGAGCAAGGTATTTTAGAATCTAATGATATGGTCATGACCCAAGTGCAGTTTTTTGTTTTCAAGCTCCCTTTGATCTGATAATTCTTTGGCTTTATGCATTTGAACAAGCTTTTTGACAGGAAGCGACTCTTTGCCTTATCAGTTTTTCTCGGTTGATATGTTGTTTGGTGTAAAGGTTTAGATATTTAAATGTTTTTTCTCATAGTTTGCTCGCTTTGACAGAATTTTGACCTTTTGGGTAACACGGATCATGCTAGGAGGAAGGCTATACTTGAACAGACTTTTAACTTGTTAGGTGAAATCGATTATACTTGGTGGAAAGTTGAAAATTTAAAGTATAAAGTTTCTTTGAAGGTATGTATTAGGAGTTATCAAAAGGGTCATGGTTTTGGGATAAGCCAGTACCAATAGCCATGACGATATCCTGGTTCACGATGGCATGAAACCCGGTGCAAGTCCAGGGTATTTCAAAGCCAAAAGGTTTCCTACGTGCGGCAACGTGCTATTGGTGTATTGTTTCCTAATTTTCCGAACTAAATTAACATTAAGCAAATTGTAAAGTAGTTTGCCTGTCGCCATTACCCGCCTCAATAAGGATGGAACCCTGCCGCATGTAGCCAGTGACACTGATAACCAAATTTCTGGGTAGAATGCTAATTTGAATGCGACACTAAATTGTACCCTTTGAGAGACAAAAATCCTCTCACCTGTTAATACTGACCGCTAGTCAATGGAAAATTATCTTTATATGGTTACTTAATCCGCAGGGTAAACGAAGAAGGGCATATTCGGCTCCCTGATAGGCAGTTCTGAACACTACGCTATTCCCAAGTAAGGTCTATATGAGTTACTTGATTTTAGTTTGCGTGAGGTTCTCCCAGCCATACCCTCGCTTTGTTTTGCTGTCCAAATGAAGTTAGTCAAATTTTTCGGCAAGAAGTTGGGGACTATGGTTGAGTTCAAGCAGGTAGGGTGCATGTTTTACTAATATGATTTCTGACAAAATTGATTCAATAAGGAATGCTATCTAGACAGTGTTATGCTCCAAAAGCTTTGATTTATATTTTTCTCGGTGCTGACATGCAGGGGAAGATTAGCATTTACTTAATTTGACAAACACCATGCTTATGTTTTTATACCCCAAGCATATAATTTCAACAAAGTTATGTGAAGGATGGAATCTATTTGTGAAGGTAAATCAGAATAAGCATCCATTAAGTTCTCTTCCTTTTATGGGTTTTGAGACAACCATAGTTTCTAGATTTTTAAGTAGTAACTTCCACAATTTAAGCTAGGACATTTCATAAAGTGTCAAAGAAGATGCACCGTGTGTTTGCAAAAGGGACAATCAGGGAGAATATTTTGCTCGGAAAACAATAGATGCTTTATGAATATGGTTTCAGGGGATAAATAAAGACCTCTGAATCCCATGTTGCTAAGGTTGGCTGCAATTAGCAACACTGGAGACTAGGTAGATTATAAAATGCCCACGTTACCACATGTATTCTCGTTGAAGCTCATTTTTCATTTATATGGAGGAAAAATAAGGCCTTTCCTAGACAAGCTAATGACAACATATAATGTAGCTTGTACCATAAGATCTCTAGCAGCTGTAAGTTTAAATTTTTGTAAAATATGGCTTCAAAAAGAAACTGTTGTGTTAGAGAAGATTCTTAATTTAAAGAATGACAGATTAAAAGATTAATTTAATTTAATGATGTAAACCAAATTCTTTATACATTTCTTTTTAATTGTTGCTCTAAAATACTAAAAGGAATCAGATTGCTTATGTCGACATTGAAAGGATCATAAGATAAGCTATAGCAATCCAAAAGTACAAAGATTCAGGTTTGACTGGAAAACCATGGAGGGTTCCAGATGAATTTTCCTAATTGATGAAGAGGATGTAGAAGTGGTTCTAGTAATGCTGATTAACAAAGGAGGATGAATATTCCGTTAGTGACAGGATCAAGCAGAGCAGGAAGTTCATCTAAATGAAGAAGGGTATTATCAAATAAGAAGTGAATGCTGAGAGTACATTTAACTCGAAAGGAGGTGGTGGTGGTGAAACCTACAAGGAACCATCCAAGGGAGAGGATGGCTTTGTCCATATTTTAGATGAAGTGGCAAGTATGGAGGAAGGAATGATGATGGTGATGGCGACAAGGATGGAAAGTAGTGGTCAACAATGATCAAGTAGTGTGGGAGGCCAAGTGGATATCAGACACTACTTGAGGAGTCATACTCATCAATTAGCCTCCCCTCCTGTTCTTTTTTCTCCTTGCATATTGCAAACTAGTACATTGAAGGACCCTATGAGGAAGAACAATCACCCTCTTTTGCTCCCTCTCTATGACCAAGACCTTGGCACCTTTGTTTATAACTCTTGATGTGGCGATCAATCAGCAAAAACATATTGCTAGTAGTGGTACCTAAGATCTTCTTGTGAAGCTATTAAATAACCTTCAAGATGATGTTGACCTTGATATCACCTTATAACCTTATGCCATGGATGTCAAAGATTAGCCTAGTCTTGTTCTTGATCAGCCTCATTTTGATACCTAGCCCAGCCTTGTTGATACAGAGTCTATTCCTATTATACATGCCTCTTGTATAGATAGAGAAAATAGCATTGTCAATGCACACATCACCGTCTATGCCTATAACAGCAGTGTCTTTGTTGATGATAGTGATCCTATTGATGAGTGTCAATATCAGAGTAGGAGTTCCTAGCTTCAAGCAACAAATAGTATTTGTTGCATCTTGTTCAGGGGGAAGAAGAGGAAGCCTGGACATTGGTAGGGGATCCATTCACTATTTCCTTCATTCCATATCATATTGGAAAAAGAGATGAGTTCAGATTATGCATTAATAGAATACGATATTGATTTTGATGTGAGTAATTCATAAATTAATTTGGTTGCTAGAAAAGAAAGAGATTAACCATTTATTAATTACATCAACTGTAGTAGTTTTTGGCATAATGATACCCACTTCTCTTTGCAAAGCAGAAGAATGATGGGGGATTGAGTAGACAATGTGAGCCAAAAACTTGTTAATGAATCATGAATGAATGATACTTGTTTGTGGTTGCACCATACAATGGCCAAACTGATGGAAAGGGCAATCTGGTTTTAAAATACCAACAATCTTTCTGCAGAACAGATACCTAAATTTGGGTATCTCTTAGAACTTGAGGCTAACTAGATAAAAGCCTATGAGGATATAAATTTGAGTTTGAAGATATTCTTAAGACAAAGGGGCTAGGCAGAAAACATGGATCGAACAATGCAATAAAAAACTGTTTGTTTGCAAGGAATCATATCCTAAAGCAAGATAGTTTGAACCTTCTCAGAATGTGCCAAGTCAATTAATCCCAAATTGAGCCGTTGGACGTTCGACCCATAAATTATAAATGTTAATTTAATAACTACATTAAAAATACACCCTTGAAGGGATATCCTAGAAATGTATTTGAAAGAACTTGAACTCCAACTTAGAAAGGGAGCCATATCTATTGCAAAGACCCAATTGTGTAGTTAGCTTTAGAGTGAGGATTGGACTTCTAAGCTAGATTTCCAAACCAGTATAATCTGTTGTGATTTCCATAGGGTCTCCTTAATAGAAGAATGGAACTTAGATAGTGCTTTTCTAGAGGTATTAAAGATCATGACCTTAGTTTCTCAGGTAAAATATTAATTATTTTTGCACAAGCAGAGTAAGTTAATATACTTTTATGTATAAACCCACAAACAAAAGATAGAGGACATCCTAATAAATATAATAATCAATGCATGATGATATGTGCTATCAGCAACAAGCATGTTTTTTTTAAGGAAGAACTTATGCCAATCCATGTGATTCCGAAAGAAATTTGGTGAGAGATGGCACCCACTCTTGAATCCGATGGCACTCTTAAGAAAGGTAGAGAGTCCATGAGAAGTCCAAAGGTGACCATCACTTCCCTATAAATCCCCCCAAAGATGATTATAATGAGCTTTGATAGATCAATTGTCTGCGGTCTTTAGAATGATAAATTCATAGGAGAAGATTCAAAGGTCTTTCCAAAGTGTACAAGGTAGCAAAAGACTTTAGAAAACCAATGAAAAACCTTCTCAATGATAGCCAAAAGATTGAAAATGTGATTGCTAGTCTAGAGATCTCTTTTTAAGCCTTCTTAAATTACTCCACTTGAAATAATCAAAAGGCTTCAAGTGAAAATCTATGCCTGACCATGGTAGTTCTGTATTTTTCTGGATAGAAACTATATCCTGTCAACATATGAATGGGATGAGTAGTTTTTCAAGATCAAGAGAGGGGAAATCCAGACAAAACCTTCTCATTAGATATACTTGCAATAGTGAAAACAATTGACTCTACAGTATATTTGAGACACTCAATTTGGGAGCCTTCAGAACCTGCTGCTTTTCTAGTGCACAATTTCTGAATATCTTTAAATCTATGCTGCTATGATTTGAATATAGAGTTTATTTAGATGGTATAATTGCATTTAAGCCTGAACTTAAAATGTGCATATTATTTTCACTTTTGTAAACATCTCCTTGCCAGATAAGATGGAAGACAGGTTGTACACCTTTCTGTATTTAATTTATTGTTTTCCCTCCTGTTAATTTTGCTCATCACTTCTCTTATTCTCCTGCTCCTCCCTGCAACCTTTCCTACCCTCCATTGTATCATACCTTTTATAACTCTCTAGAAGATAGATATAAATATGCCTGCCTTTTATTTTATATCTCCTAAGCAATCTTGTTTCCCTGATGCCTACACACAATTTCTTCCCACCTGATTGAACTTTTTATTGGATGTAACTCTGTACTTTTTATACACTTCATTCTATCTCAACAATTTCAGTTGTCTTGATTGAATTGATCGTTTTATTTCTAAGTAGACCAATTATTTTTAGATTGATTTAAAAATTTAGAAAACTAACTTGAAATATTCCCCATTGTTTGTCTTAATTACAGAATGTGGGAATTCTCAGTGGGGTTGTTCATGTTAGATGTATGGCCAAGTTCTCTGCTTCTCCCTGCTTTGTATGGTGTTGTGGAGACTGCCTCTGTTGCAATTTTTGGCCCTAGTGTTGGTGATTGGATTGATAGAACACATTATGTCAAGGTCTGTATGACTTGAGATGTCTTTGCAGTGTAAATATTTTATAAAGTTGCAATGTCCATGTACACGTGTGTATCTGGTCTTACTTAAAGTAAAATGAATTATCCACATTCACTTTAGGTTCTACCTGAATGAATGTCTACATATGAAAGTCATTTCTCATAGCAAGAGCAGTTATTGATTATGTCAAAACGCAGGTATTAAAAATTTTGGTGGGGCTCCAAAATTTGTCCTTCATTGTAGCTGGAGGAGCAGTAGCAGTATTGCTGATTTATCCTAGTTCAACAACCAAGCAACTAAATTTTATTTGCCTGGTCAGTCTTATAAATACAAGTGGAGCTCTTGGTGCATTAGCAAGTCTTGGAGTTGCTATCTTGATAGAGAGAGATTGGTAAGTGTCTCATATTTTTGGGCTAACAGGAAGAAGTGTTGAATTCTAAGGAAATATACTATTAAGTTTAACTTGTTCTAGTAGACATCTAGTTATCCAAATGTATTTATGGAGAGTAAAACAAAAGTCTCATTTGGCATTTTTGCTTTCCATATTTCCATAATTTGACACAGAAATCAATTGTGCCCCAAAAATAGATCTTTTTCTTGAGAATTATTTAGAAATTAATCCATTAATAAACATTATGTTATCACCACCACTACCGAATCAGAGTGGATATGGGTTTTTTGGGCCAGCTGGGTTTTTCTGATTCAGTCCTGACCAAGAAAAAGAAAAAGACAGTAAGGATACCATCACGGGTTGGGAGCCCATTCTTGAGGCCAGGATCTCCCAGATGGTTGGGGCAACCAACCTGATCACAACCTTTCTCTTCTTGCTGGTATACCTTTAGGTACATAGCAGGGTGACCATTTCTTTTGTTTGTTGACTCTTGTATCAACTGTTGGAGGTGTGATTCCATTCCACCCATCTTTTATGTGAACTAGTGTATTATATTTTTATATAATTTAATATAGAAGTGTGCTTCTCATCATAAAAAATAACTTCTTCTAGTCCATGGACTGGTTATCACAAAACCATGCATGAAGGTACTGTGCTACCTCCATATTAGGAACTGAGACCTTGCAAAATATGCTAGATACCCTTTGAGGATTTTAAAAATCCTGTGCCCACTTCTTAATCTTCAATATCAAGATCTCAGCTGAGTATAAAATATTATAATGAGGAAGCCCTAGGGTATGAAAACTTAACGGAAACTTGCACAAAAGAGAATTACCACAAGTTGAGTGAAGAATTACTGATTCAACCTGGTTACAAGCTTCCTGCTATGAAATTTCTTCTTCAAGAAAACCCAAAAGCATACAAAAATAGCAGCTCCTCTTTCAATAATCAGAAAACCAAAATCTTAGGGGGTTCCAAAACTAGACACCCACTTCATGAATCTCACAAGGCCCTCTAGCAAAAGAACCATAATATTTTCCCTAGAACTATCTCCTTATAAGATAATCAAATCTCCTTTGAAGGCTGAAGACCCCAAGAAAACTTATCCTCTCAATAGGTAATTGAAGTTGCATATATCACCCAAGCAAGAATGATCTCTTCCAATAGAAACTCTGTAGGGCCTTGACTACAAGTTTGGCATGAAGCAACAAAAAATGAAAACAAAACTCCTATCTCTCACAAAACCCTCAATTCCCATGTATAGGAGGGGTGCAAATCAATAAATGCCAATTACTTGCACTTGATTGGATAGTAGTGCAATTAATACACTTGGGATGCCAAAAATATAAGACCATCACAATTTCTGCCAAGCTCATGCACAATCAAGTTGATCATTCATCATATATTTGGAGAAGACTATAGATTAAGATAAGCTCCCCTTAGGCTGCGGTCCCATGGTGGGCTTCAAGATTTATTTTGAAGGAGCAGGGGGTCTCATGAAGTAAAAAGAAATATGCTACAAGATTAATTAGAATCTTTTCCTCAACAATAGAAGCCTCTACTTTTTAGTTCAAAATTTAAGCGGGTGCAATTGGGGTGGGGCTAGAAATTGCCTCACCAGCTTAGGCTTTTTTTTGCCACTTGTCAATCATATGGGGTTTTCTTTACTCTGCTTAATTGAATATGCAAAATAATAAAATTCATGAGACCACCAACTTCATAAAGTTAGGAGCTTAAACTATACTAAAAAATTCATGGAACCACCCACTTTAAAATAATCCTAAAAAATCTCAGCAGCACCTGCTGAAATTTTTTAGGAAGCCCCCCTCTGTTGGACCCCACCTTTATCCAAATCTATATCCAAACCATATATTACTTCTATAAATCAACCTTTCTTAAAACAAATCAACCACAAGGGTCCCTCAAGGAGAACAACATATTAGGTCACAAAGAGCATAGACGATGATAAACACACATGAAACCTTTCAACAAAGTAAACACTTCATTCAAAAAATACTGGACATAGTATAGGTGTAACATGTGTTCATCATGGTGTCATGATGAATTGGTGAAATTGGGTCATTATCAGACTGCAACCACACCACATAAGTGTGATTTTTGAACACTTGTTCCTGCACATTGAAACGGATCCAAATCAGCAGCATCCATTCAAATAAATTATCACAAGGATAATGTTAAAATATCAACATAATCATAAATGCTGATCATCATAAATCATCAAATAATCGTATAGTAAAATCCAAACTTGCTTGCAAATATTCAGAATCAAGTACCAAAGCAAAGTGTGGCGAGAGGGCCAGACAGCATCCTGTAAGCATTTTCCTACTAATCAATAAAATGTGGGTTCAACAGTATATGTACGGAATTTAGCTACAACAACTAATGAATTGGACTCAACTATAACTTTGTTTGTGCGCTCTATTTGTGCTGTACACGATTCTGCTTCAGTGAGTGTTACATGATCAATACTCAAGATACCCATTGATTACTGAGTGAATGTCCATAGTTTTAATATTTATGAGTTATGGCAATCATACTTGGGAGTATGATAATTATGATACCAAGTGTGTACTCACTGACTAGGAAGTTGAAACATGTTTGAGTTTGTAATATCCTTATCTACATTTCCAGTCTTTATTGAAAATCCTTTGAGATTTAATGATAAGTAATTAGACAAGAAATTTCAGATGTGCGTCAAGATTGAATCAATACATTTATTTAAGTTTCCTTAAATGGATAAAATGCTAATCAAAGAAGATAAATATTTAGAAAATAACTCATTCGTAGGGATCAACTTTCTTTAAGTTAACTATAATTCCTACATTCTTAAATAATAAAAGCTTTAATGTAGGATAAAATAAGAAACATTATCCAGAGAATATGCCACACAGCTCGACTAAGTACATTTCTCATTTAGTATTGTTTGGTTGCTTACTGTAGCTCGAAAGTGTTTGGGAATTTTAAGCTATAAATATGTCATGTTACTCCCACTTATAATTCTTGTTTCTTGGCTCTTAAACTTCAGGGTTGTAGTGATATCTGAAGGTCAGTCATCAGACCTTCTCACTCAAATGAATGCAGTGACACGTCGAATTGACCTTAGCTGCAAGTTGTTAGCACCTGTTGCTGCTGGATTCATTATGAGCTATGCATCTATGGCAACATCTGCCATTTGTCTAGTACTTTGGAACATATTATCTGTTGGCTTGGAATATTGGCTTTTATCTTCTGTGTATCATGCCATTCCCGCTTTGAATCTAAGAACAGAGAAGGAGAAAAGGGGAGAAAAAGTTTCTTTTGATGAGTCACTTGATCATTCAGACAAGGAAACAAGCATAATTCATTTAACTTCCAATGAAGAAAACACTTCACTCCAGGAGAAGCTTCAATTAAAAAGTTGGCGAAGAAAGATATTGCGAAAGTTTTTACACATTCCTAGTGTGGAAGCATGGCTAGTCTATTTCCAGCAGGATGCAGTGCTTGCAGGCTTTGCCCTAGCTATGCTCTACTTCACTGTGCTCAGGTGATTCTATTCTTTCTACAAATGTCTTTGCTATTAAAATTTAATTTTCAATACTCTCTGCTGAAGCTCCAGCTTGAGTTACTTGTTTGAGAATATAGAATTCCGTTTCCATTTTGTTGCTTTAGATGCATTGACCTGATCCCTTATAGAGCATTGCTTCTCCCTTGCAGTTTTGATACACTGATGACAGCAGCATTAAAATGGAAAGGCATCCAATCATATGTGCTAGGCCTTGCTCGTGGAGTGAGTGCTTGTATTGGTATTTCTGCAACACTTCTATATCCTATAGTACATTCTCGTCTGCGATCACTCCGCACAGGACTTTGGTCTATTTGGAATCAGGTATGTATCTGGTGTTTCTGAATTTCCTATTACTAGTGATTCTGGAACAAGAGGAAATCCATTCGTCTATATGATATGGATTTTAGGGAGTAATGGTTTTTAAATTTTTTGATGCAGCAACCTCTGAAGATAGAAATCCAATTTGGATGTGCTTGTAATTGACATTTAGAAGTTAACACCATGCCTGTCTACCTGGGACACATGATATTGTTCATTTAGTTTTTACAAGTACCAAAACTTTTTGTGGTTACAGGTTGAAAAGGAGAGTATATCAAGCTCTGTTGGCTCTTACATAAAATCATAGAGATTAACTGAGAGAGAGGTCATATTAAACCTATTTGGCCATGTAAGGGATTGCAAAAATATCAAACATCTATCTAGTATCAATGTAGAGAAGATAATGCCTCTAGGTCATGCTAAATGGCCATCTTAAACATCTCATAGAAACCCTTTTCTTAGGATCCTTTATTTTGTTCAAATACCATTTCCTTTACCCCAGTGAGCAATAGCACCCAACATTCAACTATGCCCTTTTACTATATAACATTGCATACAATATTTATTTACACTGTTGGCATTTCAATTAGCACCTCTGGAGTGCTTATTGGAAACAAACATCTATGCATAGTATTAATTGCTCTTCAAAGTAGGAGGGGAAGCTCCCTCTTTTGCTGATGGTTGCGTAAAAAGTAAAGTGAACTAAATTCCTATCTTTTTTACTTAGCGGTAGGGCACAAGGTTATAAAACGCAATATGTTGCAGCTAAGGTTTTCTTTGGTTTCTGCAAATCTTAACTACAACTAAGCTAAAACTAAAACTATCCTATCTCCTCAAGTAATTTAGAGCGAGAGGAACTAGGAGCAATTGGGAATGGTTTGATCACTTAGACAAACTGTCTCTTAGAATGCATCCGAAGGCTCTGAACTTCCAGATTTACGCTGAAATAGAGTTCATGCAAGTAATCATCAAACGGTAAGCTAAATCTCAAGATTCCCAAGGAGGTGATGGCGCTCTATCCGATGTGTAGGCTGAAATATAGATTACTAGAAACAACACATAACGATAATCCTAATCTCTAAATTCCCAAGGAGGTGAGACGCTCTATCCGAGGTGTAGATTGAAAGAAAGATTATTGAAACAACATACATGAAAGATCTTGAGAATTTTAGATCAAAGGAATATGGCTCTTCTGATTTATTATCTCAACCTCAATCAAAGATTACACTTTGGGACAGCAAATTGCATGAAAGAGAACAATCACACAACATGCAATCAACCAAATACACTTGACAAATATTGAACACAAATACCTAAATAACAAGAATGCAAGCAAACCGCTAAGCGTTTAGCTATAACAAATATGATTCAAGAACATATACTAAGTGAACAAAACACAGGCTATCCGGCATCAACGTTTTGCTATTGTGAAGTAAAGTTAAAAAATAATGAGCAAAGGTTGCTCTTATTTATAGAAGCTCAAGGGAGTAGGGAACGCTAAAATATCCTTGAGTTAACATATAGTTCTTGCTAATCAACATGATTTATTCCTATGTCTAAAAGTAGGTAACCTAACAGTTAACTGGAAAGTCTACTTCAGTTAACTGATTCTACACTAAAAGAGAACTCCAACGTACAAAGGTGTTTCCAAAAATAGACATGCATGATTGGTGGGACAACGAGTTAACTTGGAAAGAGGCATCAAGTTAACTGCTATGTTATAAATGCTATCTTTGGAGAGGTAGGACGTCCTAACTGATAGTTTACACCTCATCAACTTGAGTCATCATCTCCTCCAACCAGTTGTTAACTGCTTCATCATCTGGAGATCGTCACATGCCTCAATTGTCATTTCACTGCTTGTTAGCAACTTGAGCAAGCCTGGAAAAATCTGCACACTTAAATAGGCAGTTCACTGATTGGTAACTTTGGCGGCTCTATAACTCGAGTGATGACCTCTGTTTCTTCTGCAGCTTTACGCTTCTGACGCTTTTCTTGATTTTTCTCGATGGAAGAGTGTTGCATGATGAAACCGCGAAGTTTGACTGCGAACACTCTAGCCGTGAGAAATGCACACGAACTTGCTGCACACCCAGTGTAGACATCCGAATTTGACCACCCCCATATGGTCAAATTCATCCCCTTTATTCTTCTATCTCTCATCCCTCATCTGCATTAATTAAATAATTAATTTCCTTTTTTTCTAATGTTCCTAAGGTATTTAATTAAATAATTAAATACTTTATCTTTTATCCCCTTTCTTCTCTAAATTAAATAAATGCTTTAATTTATTTAATTTAGTCACTTAACTTCATGAATTTAAATCAATTTTTAAATTTACCTTTTTTTCTCTCCTTGTCCCATTCTCCATAATCCTCTCTAATTTAGATTAATTTAATCAATCCATGATTAGGATGTGCACACTCTTAATCAAGATTAGTGTCACATCCTCTATAATTTTCCACTTGCTTTAATCCTTCATTAATCAGCTTAATCCCTTGTTTGCACAACCCTAATTACTTGATTAGGTCAACCTAATCCTTATGCTATTTATGGCATACCCCAAGTCAACCTACATTAATTGCTTTCTCCTTTTGGAGAAGGCAACCCTTTCCCCATGTGAATTTAAAATTCACATTTATTCTTCCAAGGTCTTTTTAGGAATTTTTAATTCCTCTGCTCTTCCCCATGTGGATATTCGAGGAATCTATAATTCCTCATGTGTCACATCACCTATATGGGGACAAGGACCTTCTTTATGAGGAGATCTTGTCCCAATCCCAAGGTACCATAAGGTACCTCCACCTCATCTCCCCTTTTATACCTCATTGGACACATGGCAAGATGTGAGGGCTTGTGAGTCCTCAACTCACCCTGGCCCTTGATCTTGTCCATGTTGGCATCATCTCAACCCTTCATTTCTTAGAGGCATTTCCCCTAAAATTAGAGGATTTTGCCCTCATTTGGCATCATTCATTCAATCAAGCACACTTGCACTCCAACTCTCAAGCCTTCAAGCCTCCATTTTTGCAGCTTCATTTTGCATCCACATTGTGCATCTATCCAAATACCCACTTGCATTATTGCATTCCTCATCCACTCACGATCATTTAAAGCTAGGCTGCATGCTATTTGCCATTCGAAGGAGCACACAATCGAACAAATCGACAGGGCCAACCAACTCATCAACTTGGGAAAAGTAACATACTTCCTTTTGTATTTCATTTTGTTCAAGTTCAACTAGGCTAATTGTTGAGGTGTTGTTTGTGTATTTCCTTGTTTGCATTCGTTTTGTTCTGCATTTTAGACTAGGAATTTCACCTGCATACACCCAGAATTCCAATGGTATTCAACCTTCTAAACTGGCCTTGAAGGGCTATCAGATATACAAGGTATGAAATCGTGTGGACTTTGAGTATCTACGCTTGACAATTTTGTCCAAATCAACTGTTCGATGTAAGTTGGTGTTAGCCGTTTTCAAGAAATTATGTAGCAAGACCAATTTGGTCTTGTATTTAACTCGAGAGAATTGCATTTTGTAAACCTTGAAGATTGACTAGGCAAACGACACTTTTTGAACAACTTTTCACGACGACTAAAAATAGCTTCCTCAAGGGAAAATTTTTACAAAAAATTCTGAGACGTGGGTTTTGTTGGGGATATCTTTTTGAACGAACCCACGACGTCAGATTTTCGAAAAGATGAATTTTTCTTTGACATGCAATAACCCCTCGGGGCAGAAGCTATAAAAGCTTCAAAAGCTCTTTTTTCTTGGAAAATTCCGGCACATGGGTATTGTAGGCGCCTCTGTGCTAAGCAAACCCAGTTCGCCAGTTTCTGAAAATAGTGACTTTTTGCAAAAACCCTAAAAACTAGGGGCAATGGGGCAACTTTTTCAAAAAAATCTGGCACATGGGTTTTGTGGCCAATCTCGTGTTGAACATACCTAGAAGGCTAGATCTGTGGAAAAATGTCGTTTACTTGGACATGCAAGAATACCTAAGACAAGAATAGGAGAAATGTGTGGGGAGAAGCTAGAAGTTATTTGGTGTTGTTGCCTTTGAAAATGGTGCCTGGTGATGAAATCTTGTGAAAGACGTCCTATGCAACTTGAGACTGGAAAAATGAAGAACGCTGAGAATGGCTTCTGTCAGACCTTCAAATGGCGTTGGAGAGAAAATATTTGTGTTTGAGCTCTTCAACCTGCAAGAAATAATGAAGAATGGATGCCTAGGCTTTGATAAATATCAATTTGAGTTGGAAGCATCAATTTGGGCATTCAAACCCTAATTGGGGAGTCAATTTATGTGATTGGGAGTTAACTAGAAGAGTTTCCACCCAATTTGGGACGCCTAGGCTTGAGAAAGTCTTCAAAAATCCTAACTAGGAGTTGACTTTGGACACCACCTTGCTAGTTTTAGGATATTTTCAACTTTTGCTTGATGAACAATCTTTGTTTGATCTTGAATCTTGGTCGCTTGATTGATCGTGAAGCCTTGCTAACAGATTTATTGCGGAGTTGGATCAATTTGTTGGCTGAATATTTTGCAAACTTGTGAGGTTTAGCAAAATGGCGGTTTCAGCCATAGTGTGTGAGATAAAACTCTCCTAATTAAGGGAAGGCTCCCCCTTTCCTATTAACTAAAACAAATATGGGTGGAATGATAACCTTTCCTCTTGTTTCAGGAAAGATTAAATTCTTTTCTCTTCGTAGAAAAGTAGCATTAACTTTTAAATAAACTCTTACAACAGCTTGCAATAAAATCAAGAGAAAGGAAATGAAGTTTCCTGAAAGTACAAAGACTTCCGTCACTTCCTTCGGGACGGGAAAACAATTTTAAGCAAAAAGTCTTGAAAATTTGAGATCCTATCTACCCTTTTGAAAGATAATTTGAGAACAAGTTGCAATATATAACAGCACAAAGTCTGTAAGTATAATGCATTCAAGAATCACCTAATATGAGAATTATTACAAGCACAAAGACTTATAATTCTTCTCAATTCCTAAATTCAAACTATGAATTCAAACTTTAATACTTACAGCACAAAGTTTGCAGATATTTCAAGTGAAACTCTCTTTAGCAATTTTCCACAATCTCCAAATAATCACAAAGTAATGCTCCAAAATGACATAAGAACACAATGGATGCAAAGTAGGATTTCAACACAAAGTCTGAAATTTCCAATTCTTTCATATTACTTGAAAATTAAAAACTTATAACTATAAAGCTCAAAGTCTTTATGGGTACGAAATTCTGCAGAATTTTCTTGCTTGCCAAAAAGATGATAATTACAATAGACCCCCTCAAGTATTTATAGGAGAGAAGTCTTGAGAAAAAGGTGGGAGGATCTCAACTAACTTGAGAAATTCTCTCAACCACTAACTGTTGTGACCTTTTTCACACATCGCCCCATTCAGATGGGGACCCCTAATTTTTGCTCCATTCCGGTCATTTTGGCTTTGGTTTTTGGTCTCTCTCTCTCTGTCTGTCTCTTTTCTGATGGTCTACTTTCTGGGGTTGCGCCCGTCAGTGAATTTAAGTGTGGATTTGGCCAAGTCTGAAATTAGGGTTTAAGTCTTTCCGGTGATTGAAGTCAAATGAGGTGGTCTTGAAATTTGGGCTTAGCGTTCTTGTCGGTATGCTTCCGAGGCTCCTCGACAAAATTTATGATTAAAGGGTACTTACTATTTTTAGTAAGTGTGCAGTTCTGATTCGTCAACATTTTGAATTCAGAAGCGGTCCACCTTGCATTGATATATCGAGGCTACTCGCGTGCAAGAATTTGAGCAAAGCGGACAACACTATTTTATGGTCCCAACCGAGACAAATTCGAGGTGCGGTCTGAGTTTTTCTTTGTATGCATATTCCTTACAGGTTTTCAAGACCTTGGCGATGATGTAACATACAGGCAATGACCACAAAGTTATTGTAGGAGCTATTTTAGAAGGTTGCATATCGAGGGGTTTCTTTGTAACCGGATGATTCTGATGGATTTTTCAGGAAACCGCTGATGGTATGACATGCAAGCCAGAGATTCTCTCGATAGGAACTTGCTATTTTTAGCAGGTGTGTCCCGGCAGCCGCCACCCAGCAGTTCAGAATCACGAGCTGATCGCAGTGTCGCAGAAACGAAGGCAAACAGAGATCATTTGGTATGCATGCAAAGCAAATTAGGGTTTCCAGCTTCGGGACCCAAAAATAGGCGTAAAAAGTCGGAATTTTCGAAAACCGGTGTAAACCACCGCGATCAGCATTCTTCAGGCTATCTGCTGGTGAAATTTCAAGTCGATCGGAGCACTTACTATTTATAGTAAGTCAATTTGGAAACTGGCTAAAAATAGTAAATCAGCTACATGCATCAGTGTCAGCCAACAGGTCACGTGGTGAGGAGCACCTCATTAAAATTTCAAATCAATCAGAGCAGTGGAGCTATCAGAAACAAGCAGTTACTATTTATAGTAATTCACCTCCAGAAATGGGCTATAAATAGCAGGGTGACTAAAAATGGCAGTGTCGACAGGCTAACCAGGTCATGAAGGTCCAGTGGTCGAAATTTCAGGGCAATTTGAGCTTTCGAAGTTTGGGAATTAAAGGGCTTACTATTTATAGTAAGGCATGAAGAAACCGGCAAAGACAAAAAAAAATTCTAAGTATGAAATTCATCCTGCAGCAGGGGCAAAATGCGCCCAACTTGAAGAGAGCTCAGGAAGGTTGAAAAAGTTTCTAAGGCAAATGAATATCCACCTCCACTGGCAAAATGCGCCCAAAAAGGAGGCATGTGAGGACAAGAGTTAAGGCGTTGGAAAAGATTCCTCCTCCTACATGAAAATCCGCCCACATCTGAAGTCAACAAGTCAACAAGGGAAGGCGTTCAAATCTTCATCCTCCACACCATGCAAAATGCGCCCAAAGCAAGGAGGGAGTCAACAAAGTCAAAGATTTCCATCCTCCTTGCATGCTCAAATGCGCCCAAAATGGGCCATGTAAAGACAAAAGGAGGGAATATTCCAAGAGGTGGCGTTGCATGTGTTTCATCCCTCATAGGCTCCAAAATGCGCCCTTGTTTTAAACTTCATCCTCCACCTACATCAAAATGCGCCCATGCAAGAATAAGTTAGAAGCAAGTCAACAAGGTCAAAGATTTTTGTCCTCCTCACCCCTCCAAATGCGCCCAAGTTTAGTGAGGTAAAAGTAAGTGAAGGTGGTAAGCGGGGTGAAATGTGATTAATGGCATGGTGAAAATAATATGCTAGGCGTCATCCCTCTTCAAGTGATAAATGCGCTCAAGGTGGTGGATGTTGGAGAATTTTCCTAAGGCGTGTGGAGTGTGAGAACAAGATGTTGGGCGTGGTTTTATCCTTCACACATGTTAATATGCGCCAAGTAAAGAGTAAGTGTGGTGGTGTAATAAAAAGTGCTAGGCGTTGAGGGTGATGAGTGGTAAGGTGTTAGAAAATTTTTTCTAAGGCATGTGAAGTATGAAATAAAGTGCTAGGCGTGGTAATATTATTCTCCAAATGCTATGCGCCAAGGGTGGCAAAGTGAAATAAAGTATAAGAAGGGTGATGAAATATTTCTCTAAGGCGTTGGAATTTTTAATAAATTTGCCTTGCAAGTGTGGAGTTAAATCAAGTGTGCCAGGCGTGAAAGAAAATTTTTCTAAGTAAGTTGATGAAATGAAATTTTCTCTCACAGGCAAGGCAGACAGAGTTGAATAAAATTTCCTGAGGCAAAAATTTTCAAAGTGATTTAAAATTTTTCTAAGGCAAAATATTTTCTTCCTTGGGAAAAATGCCTAAGTTTGATGAAGTGATAAAATCTTTTTCCTGAGGCACGAGCAAATTTTTCAATGGTGAAGTCAGTGAATGCCAGCTATACAGAATTATTAAAAATTTTCAAGATAGAGCAAAATTCTCAGAGGGGATCGAAAAACGAGAATAAATTTGATGAAAGAATATTTTCTAAGGTTCAAAATTCAAGAAAATTAAATGAACCCGTTCGTTGGGCACCCATGAATTCGACGCGTTCTGGAGAAAATTTGCTTTTGGGTATGGAAGATTGCCGATGAGGAGTTGATTTCAAGGTCTTCCACAGCTTGTCGAGGATTCTGGGATGAAGATTTTAAGTGGGCACCAGGTTGATGAGTTTTCCTAAGGGAAACTTGAAAATTTCTAAGGCAAATGTGAAGAAAATGTGTTTTCAAGATGAAATTCTCCAGACGATGGATTTGAAAGAAACTGCCTAGGTGAATTTGCTTAAACCCTTCGTAAAGATAGTCTTCCAGAGCCGGAGTTGAACGAATTTGAGTATCGGAGCCCCAGGTAGTGAAATGAATTTCTCAAAGATGAAGTTTGTCTAAGGCATGAACTTGAACACGAAGTTGGCTAGTGGAGGCAACAAATCCTTGGAGATCAAAACTTGGTAAGTAAGTTGAGTTTATGTTGTGATGTGTCCTAATACTTTTCTCCTTGCTTGTTTTGCAGGAGGAACGTCGAGACCAAGCGAGGATAACTTAAAGTAATGAAGAAAGTACTCCAGGACTAGATTTCAACTTCGAGGGAAGAAAATTTGCGAAAAATGGCTAAGTGTTGAGGAAGCATTTCAAAACTTAAGATGGAGAAAAGAATGGAAGCTCGGGCGAAGCCAAAGAACAACGTCAAGAAGAAGATCAAGAACAATGTGAACGCGTCTGCAAACGGAATCTTCTAGAAGGATGATGGTGGACATTATGGTGCATTTATTACCCCACTCTCTTCTGTGGCGGTTTTTAGGGCAATATTATTTAGGGCTGAGGTGGCACGATTCTGGCCACTCTATTGATTGTAACCCTAGCCGTCTTTTGGGACTTGGCTAGCTATATAAAGGGGGAGTCCCCCTCATTTTTAAGGGATTAGAATTAGATTAGACATTGGAATAGTAGACATTGAGAGAGTATTAGTATTAGAGTTAGTAGTGTAGCATTGTAGAGCATTTTTGCATAATTTGGAGAAGAGAGAAAGTTTTCCCTTTGAAAACTTTTGAGGAGATTGTTGTGTAACACATTTTATGATAATAGATCTTTTCATTGATGATGGGATTCGTCTTGTCATGAAATGCTAGCAAGGTTTCTTCTTCCTTTCGTATCCAAGTAGCTTAAATTCATGCAAGTAGCTTATTTTTGGTGTGTGATTGTTTTATTGGGATAAGCAGCTTTATTCCATACCACTAAGCGGCTTGTTGGCGATAGTCGCCTTCATGGTCAGCCCCGGAGATTATTTTTAACCGGTTGTGGTTTATATCGCGTCGTTCGATGGTGTATGTATGTTAAATTATAACGAACATCTTTATTTGTTTCCCTTGAAGATTGCCACTTGCCGTTTTACTTGGTATGCGGAGGCTAGGTGAAATCTAGTTGAGAATCTAATGAAGCAGTAGCCCATATCACATTTAGAATAGAATATATAAATTTCTTAGACGCCTTATACCTTTACTTTCCGCTACATTTTGATTAGTGGAATCCCGATTGCTCACGCCAAATCATTTGAATTACATGAAAACCCTTAATCGGTAATGCTGGCTGTCAGCGCCGAACAATTTATTAAGTCCCCTTGACATACCAGCAATATCACATCGAGCCAAACTGAGCCTATTCGCACTTAAGGAACCTTGGAGTTGAAAGCATGATCTTACTCGCAATCTTAGCATGCTGAATATTTTGTTCAAGAGAGGATAGAGCGTCTGTTGGGAGACTTTATTCTGTGTTGGTGCGGTCTCAAAAACCACGTCAACACTAACTAACTGAAATTGACTTATTCAGCATTACAAGTCCTATTATATTTTTGACTTGTAATGTAATCACATGTAATTACATTTTACAAAACTGCAAGTGAAAGGAACTGTCATGTCCCCTTCTAGTTGACATCTCTCAGAGCACAGGATTAGCCTATTATGCGACCCTCGTAGGCTGATAGATTGGATAGAGGGTCTTGATGGAGTTTGGCTCAGCTTCAGATTGTCAGTATTTGATCAGTTGACTTTCGTTCGGGCTCGTTCGGACACTTCTAGCCTGAGTTGCTATTTTAGCAGTATTCAGTACTCAGCGTGGGACCCCTGCTATTTTTAGCAGTATGGATTGATAGCGTTCAGAATCACTTCTTATTTCGTCAGCTTCAGACGGCACGAGCATCGGGTGAATATTGAGAGAGATATTAATATTTAATTGATTTAATTAAATATTAATTGTGGAAGCATTATAATATAAAGTTATAATATTTTATTATAACTTAAGTGATTTCAGTGAAGGGGTCGCCCATCATGGAAAGGGGCCATTTTGATGATTATATTTTATTATTAAAATTTGGCTGGAGACTATTGAATTAATTAAACAGGAAAAGTCGAATTTTTAATGATTCCCTATTATTAAGGAAATCGCACTTTTCATGAGTATAATGCATTTGCTTGGAAATTTGAGCCATTATGTTATTGAGTTATTGAAAATTGATCACGTTTCGTCAGAGCACGGAAGCCTAGGGTTTCATTCTCAGAGCATTGGGGAACGAGCCATCTCCAGTGAAAGCAATTCAGAGGGTGTGAGATATCATCTGATTTATTGCCAGGCAAGAGATTTCTTCATTTAGAAGAAATTACAGAGCTTCATAGTTGATTCAAATTCAGAGTCATTTGTCAGGGTTTCATCCAAAAAGCAGTTGTTAATCAAGGCGCATCATATTCTTGAGTCTGGAGATTCCAAAGGAGGCCGTACCATTGTACTAGCTGTTGTACCAGGGCCGTACTTTCTTGCAGCAGGCCGTACTTCCTTCATTTGAGCCGTACTATTGTCTGGAGGAAAACGCCTTTCATTCAGGCCTTCTACCATCATTACTGGAGGCGCCTAAGCATTTGGTTCATATCCGGAGCACCAGACGGAGGAAGAAGCAGTTATTCATCTCAGCCGTACCATTGCAAGAAGATCATTTATTGCTGCAGAAAAACCAGGTTTTTATCAAATAAAGTGTTGCCTTTTTGATTGCATGTAACTGGGTCTTATTTGTAATCATCTCAGAAGTTTAATAAATAGACTAGCATCCTTATTTGCAATAAATTTTGTTATTTCCGGAGTTGTAAGAATTTATTTAGATTTTATATCATTTTATTGCAAATTCGCCATTGTCAATATTTATGCAAAAACACCAAAAAAACCAAAAATACACAAAACACTCAGAAAAACAGTCAGATTCAGAAACAGGGGAAATTAGGGTTTCTACAGTAGTATCAGAGCTAAATCCTGCCATCCTAAGGGTTTAGCAGTCTTATGCAGCCAGAATAGGTTGGGTCACACAGGTATTATACACGCAGGCGAGCCTTGATTGACAGGCAACAGGGTTTGGTTAGGCAGCCAAGAGATATGGCTGACAAAACAGATGTACCTAGAACAGAGATCCCTCAAAACCCTAGGGATTAGGACGATGCAGAGGTTCTACTCGCTCTTAGGGATTTACGAGCAGGTCAACGACAGTCTAATGATGTATTGCAGCAGTTGACAGTAGCACTTCAGAGATTGGGTACTCCGAAGAGATTGTCACCACATCGTGACGAGGACAGGAGTGATGCAGGATCACGGAGAGCTCCTAGGACAGCTTCGCAGACAGCAGACAGGCCCACTAGGCCTACATTTGTGAGACAGGAGGCCGATGAGGCTATGCTAGGTGAGGAGCAGGAGGAGTTGTTCGCAGACACACTTATGGCAGCGAACGAGGAGTGGGAGTTAGTACCACCTGATGTCAGAGAGAGGATTTCCTTTGACAGATTTGTTACACAAAGGAGAGAACATCACAGAGGTCGACAGGATTGGAGACCTAGATATCAGAATAATGATCTGAAGCATGCAACCAACAGGCTCAATCTAGCGATGTTCGATGGTAATGGTAAGGTGACAGCCCAGGCATGGATTAGTAAGCTAGACACATTTCTTACATTGCGTCCGATGGCGGAGAGAGATGCAATCAGATATGCGACATTACATTTGGAGGGAGTAGCTTACGATTGGTGGCACCACGGTATGGTGACGCTACAGCATGATAGGATCACATCATATCAGGAGTTTGTGGACAGGTTGGTGGAGCGGTTTGACAGGAAGGATCCAAAATCCTACTTCAGAGACTTGGCTCAGTTGAGACAGAGTGGCAGCTTGGAGTCGTATATTGGTGACTTTCAGAAGTTATCAGTTATGGTTACGAATATCTCAGAGAGATTCCTTGTGGTACTCTTCATGGAGGGTTTGACGAAGCCATTGAGAGGTTGGATCAAAGCCTTTGATCCTCCCTTCGTATTTACGGAAGCGATGAAGAAACCGAGTATGGAGTTGGCACACCTTCTGTAGATTCAACTCTAGAGGTTCTTCATCTTCGGGGGACAATAAGGACTTTAATGAGAAATAGAAGTCGATTTTAACAAGAAAATCAGATTTCAAATTCAAAAAGGTAAATCAGCAGCACCACCTTTGGATCGAGATCTTAACGATCTACGGGAAGAAGCTTTGCTTCTCTTGCAAAGCACTAACGAATCACGATTGTCCGTTTGGCCTAAAAGGCAAATTAAATCATCTCGGTATTGGTCCGGAAGAAAAATTGAGGAGAGGAAGAGATTCCCGAGTGAGGCTTTAGAGCCTAAGAAGCTAGACGAGTCGAACTTCAAATCAGAGGCATGCTTATCAGCATTCAGCAGGAGGGCTCATTCAGATTCGGTGGAGTGTTAGCAGACAGAGGGTCATTACCCTACTTGATACAGGACACACAATTTCATAGATGCTAGATTTGTTGAGAAACGCGGACTCATCACTGAGGAGTTTGAGGGCATTAGGGTTAAGGTGGCCGACGGATACACTCTTGAGGTGTGAACGCATGATTAAGGATCTCCCCTTACGCTTGAACAATTATGAGTTCAAGGCTGATTACTACGTAGTTAACATGGGAGACATTGATTTGGTCTTGGGCATGAAGTGGCTTCATTCACTTGAGGAAGTCACTCTTCGTCTCAAGGACATGGAGATCTGTTTTGATGTTGACGGGAAGACACATATTCTAAAAGCAATTCGGGACAGCAACATCAAAACAATTTCTTTTCGTCGGATGGAGAGGCTCATGCGTCACGACATGGTGGAGTGGGCTGCCGAGTGCACATTGGCACCTATACAGGAGGGACAACAGAAGACTGAATATCATCCCGACATACAGCAGTTGAGAATCAAGCATGATAAGGTATTCAGTGATATTCCACCAGGGAACCTCGAACGGGGCATTGAGCACATCATAGAGCTCGAGGAGGGCGCTAAGCCCGTTATGATAACTCCTTACAGGCATCCTAAGAGGTTGAAGGATGAGATAGAAAAGACAATAAAGGAGTTACTTGCTATGGGTCACATTCGACCTAGCAAATCACCATTCGCTTTTTCGGTTGTTTTGGTAAAGAAGAAGGATGGAACATTACGCATGTGCATTGACTACAGAGTCCTGAATAAGAGGACGATCAAAAACAGGTATCCGATACCTCGTATAGATGAGCTTATTGATGAGCTCCATGGCGCATGTTACTTCACTAAAATAGACTTACGGTCGGGGTATCATCAGATCAGGGTTCGTGAGCAGGACATTGAGAAGACTGCCTTTCGATGTCATTATGGGCACTTCGAGTTTATAGTGATGCCATTTGGGCTCACTAATGCGCCAGCTACATTTCAGTCTACGATGAACAGGGTTTTTCATTCACAGCTGAGGAGATTCGTATTGGTCTTCTTCGATGATATCCTTATTTACAGCAGGACTTGGTAGGAGCATTTGGCTCACTTGGAGACCGTGTTGAGTATTCTGGAGAGGGAGTCCTTGTACGCCAAGGAATCCAAATGTGACTTGGGAATGACCGAATTGTTATATTTAGGTCATATCATCAGTGCAGGAGTGCGGATGGATCCTGAAAAGATCCGCGCTATTATTGACTGGCCTACACCGGCAAACCTGACACAGTTGAGAGGGTTTCTAGGTTTGTGTGGGTTCTATCGCAGATTCGTGAATGGTTATTCACGACATGCAACCCCTATGACAGATTTACTGAAGAAGGGTGCTTTTATTTGGACTCCTAAGGCACATAAATGTTTTGAGAGGTTTAAGGAGTTGATGACTACATGCCCTGTTTTAGCACTACCAGACTTTACGAAGCCTTTTGAGCTTCAGTGCGATGCATCAGGTGAGGGCATTAGTGCGGTGCTTATGCAGGACAAGCACCCGATTGTGTATGAGAGCCGTAAGCTCAGAGGGCCAGAGAGACTTTATAGCATATATGATAAGGAGATGCTCGCTATCATGCATGCCTTAGCAAAATTCAGGCAGTATCTTGTTGGCAGCAAATTTTGCATCAAAACTGACCATAATAGTTTGAGACACTTCTTAGGGCAGCGAGATCTCAATGATCGTCAGCAAAAGTGGGTCAGTAAATTGCAGGCCTATGACTTTGATATTTCGTATATCAAAGGTACACAGAATGTAGTAGCTGATGCTCTTTCACGTAGGCCATATTTGAGCTCTATGGTTCATATTACGGAGGATTGGAGGCATATGATTGTGGCAGAGTATGCCAAGGACACTTGGGCTTCCAGCATTGTTGAGGGATCGACGGTTGATACCAGGTATACACTTGTGAATGACTTGATCATTTACAAGAACATGATTTATTTGATCCCAGGGTCAGAAGTGAAGAACATAATCATGCGAGCCTTTCATGATGTACCGACTGCAGGACATCCCGGGTATTTCAAAACCTATAGACAGATACGGGAGAGATTCACATGGAAAGGACTCAAGGCAGATGTTCTTCAGTACGTGCGTGAGTGCCCTGTTTGTCAGCAGAACAAGCAGGGAACACGTACCCGATAGGTTTATTGCAGCCATTTCCGATTCCTGACAGGAAGTGGGAATGCCTGTCGATGGACTTCATTACGGGCTTGCCTAAAGCCCAAGGGCGAGATTGCATATATGTAGTTGTGGATCGGCTAACGAAGTATGCCCACTTCTTTCCGATTACCACTACCTACACAGCTACACAGGTAGCAGAGGTCTTCTTTCGTGAGGTATTCAGACTACATGGATTGCCTCGGAGCATTGTGAGCGACAGAGATAGTCGGTTCTTGAGTCACTTCTGGCAGGAGGTATTCAGACTCTGTGGGACCGAGCTTACACCGAGCACCAGTTACCACCCGTAGACAGATGGGCAGACGGAGATAGTGAATAAGTGGGTGGAAGGGTACCTCAGAAATTATATTGCAAGGCAGCAGAAGGCGTGGGTCAAATGGATTCATTTGTGTGAGTATTGTTATAACACGACATTCCATATGACCATTCAGATGTCACCTTTCATGGCATTGTATGGTTATGAGGCGCCGAGTTTTCTGGATTTGCTACTAAGCGACAGTAGAGTGCCGAGTGCTGGAGACTTATTGCAGGAGAGTCAGGATACTATGAAGGCTCTCAAGGAGAATATCGCCAAGGCACAGAATCAGCAAAAGCAGTACGCAGATCAGAAGAGGACGGAGAGGCATTTTGAGGTGGGTGACATGGTATATCTTATGCTGCAGCCCTACCGTCAGTCCACTCTTAGGAAGAGTGGGTCAGAGAAGCTTAAGCCACGTTATTACGGTCCTTTCAGGATCCGAGCAATTGGAGAGGTGGCTTATGAGCTTGAGCTTCTTGAGAGCAGGGTACACAATGTTTTCATGTATCACGCCTCAAGAAGGTGTTGGGACATCGTGTGGTACCGTCTGGTTCTACCTCCCTTAGATGAGGAAAGTTGATCTTAGTACTGAGTCCATCACGGAGTACAGGGAGAGCGATTCAGTAGAGGACTATCGGGAATATCTCGTGAAATGGAGAGATTTGCCAGTGGAGGATGCTACATGGGAGAGCGAGGATATTCTGCAGCATCCGGAGTTGAGATTGCTTGAGGACAAGCAATTTCAGGAGGGGCGGACTATCATGTCCCCTTCTAGTTGACATCTTTCAGAGCACAGGATTAGCCTATTATGCGACCCTCGTAGGTTGATAGATTGGATAGAGGGTCTTGATGGAGTTTGGCTCAGCTTCAGATTGTCAGTATTTGATCAGTTGGCCTGTTGTTCGGGCTCGTTCTGACACTTCTAGCCTGAGTTGCTATTTTTAGCAGTATTCAGTACTCAGCGTGGGACCCCTGCTATTTTTAGCAGTATGGATTGATAGCGTTCAGAATCACTTCTTATTTCGTCAGCTTTAGATGACACGAGCATCGGGTGAATATTGAGAGAGATATTAATATTTAATTGATTTAATTAAATATTAATTGTGGAAGCATTATAATATAAAGTTATAATATTTTATTATAACTTAAGTGATTTCAATGAAGGGGTCGCCCATCATGGAAAGGGGCCATTTTGATGATTATATTTTATTATTAAAATTTGGCTAGAGACTATTGAATTAATTAAACAGGAAAAGTCGAATTTTTAATGATTCCCTATTATTAAGGAAATCGCACTTTTCATGTGTATAATGCATTTGCTTGGAAATTCGAGCCATTATGTTATTGAGTTATTGAAAATTGATCACGTTTCGTCAGAGCACGAAAGCCTAGGGTTTCAGTCTCAGAGCATTGGGGAACGAGCCATCTCCAGTGAAAGCAATTCAGAGGGTGTGAGATATCATCTGATTTATTGCCAGGCAAGAGATTTCTTCATTCAGAAGAAATTACAGAGCTTCATAGTTGATTCAAATTCAGAGTCATTTGTCAGGGTTTCATCCAGAAAGCAGTTGTTAATCAAGGCGCATCATATTCTTGAGTCTGGAGATTCCAAAGGAGGCCGTACCATTGTACTAGCTGCTGTACCAGGGCCGTACTTTCTTGCAGCAGGCCGTACTATTGTCTGGAGGAAAACGCCTTTCATTCAGGCCTTCTACCATCATTACTGGAGGCGCCTAAACATTTGGTTCATATCCCGAGCACCAAATGGAGGAAGAAGCAGTTATTCATCTCAGCCGTACCATTGCAAGAAGATCATTTATTGCTGCAGAAAAACCAAGTTTTTATCAAATAAAGTGTTGCCTTTTTGATTGCATGTAACTGGGTCTTATTTGTAATCATCTCAGAAGTTTAATAAATAGACTGGCATCCTTATTTGCAATAGATTCTGTTATTTCCGGAGTTGTAAGAATTTATTTAGATTTTATATCATTTTATTGCAAATTCGCCATTGTCAATATTTATGCAAAAACACCAAAAAAACCAAAAATACACAAAACACTCAGAAAAACAGTCAGATTCAGAAACAGGGGAAACTAGGGTTTCTACAGGAACACTTGCAATTACAAAATTTGCTTTTACATGTAACTTGTCGAAAACAAAATACATAAAGATAAGTGTTATGAGACACTTTTATTTTATTTCAGTCCTAGCTTTGAAAGACTAAAATTTGTTGATAATTTCCTGC
Source organism: Sequoia sempervirens (assembly GCA_007258455.2). Taxonomy (NCBI): domain Eukaryota; kingdom Viridiplantae; phylum Streptophyta; class Pinopsida; order Cupressales; family Cupressaceae; genus Sequoia; species Sequoia sempervirens. The sequence continues at coordinate 36,235 of VDFB02344825.1, forward strand.
AACTCATCTGGATTGGGGCCTAGTGTGTTCTTGGCAACCACAACAGTCTTAAGGATTACATCAAAATACCTTATTGTTGCTTCTTTATGTTCTTCATGGACAGTTTGCATCTTATCAAGGATCATTCGATGATTAACAAATTTATGAATTGAATCCATGGTAAACTGTTTTGATTCCAGCTCTTGACGAAGATTTGTTGTTATTTTTGTAGTAATCACATCAGTTGCAAGTAATTCTCCTTCGTGATTTAAAATCCTGCAAGACATTTTCTCAAAGCTAGAAAGTATGTCCTGCTCAACTTTGTCACTCATCTCTAGTGTAGCCTGAACATCTTTGATGAGATCCTCAATAACTAATGACTTGTTTGTCATGAGTTCTTCAAATTCTACATATTTTTCTCTATTTGGTATTATTGAATTGCTGCGTAGAATTTCTAGCATGACTTGATCCATCTCATGCCATATTTTTAAATCTTTTCCAAGTGAATCCAAACTTTGCTTGAAAGCTACCAAAGTCTGATCATCTTTACTCTTACTGTTCTGACAGTACTCAAAATTTGTAATGCCTTTTCAATCATTGGTATACTTTGATCAATCAGCTGTGCTGCCCAAGAATCAACTGCTTTAGCCTTTTGTGCAATCTTCTCCAATTGTTTGACTGATTCTTCAAAGGTAAAAGAAGTCAATGGATTAACTTGCTCTTAAGAGTTTGTTATTTTTTGAATCACTGAGATGAGCTGTGAATTCTTCTTTTTAAGCTCACTTTTCTTTGCTAGTAATTCATCATCTCTGAACCAATGAGGCTACTGAATCTGTGGCATCGTGAATAAGACCTGAATGTGTTTGTTTGCCAAGTTCAACTTTAGTAAGCCTATAATCTGATAATTGCATTTCTTCAAGTGGCTTCTCAGATAATGGTTCAACTATCTCTGCATATCTCATTTTATTTTCATCTATCACCACTCGTGAGACCTTCTTTGCTTTCTTTGTAGCCCTGGATTTTGCTTTTGTAATTTGTTTGAAATCAAATACATCAGGAGAGATTTCCTACTTTTTCCTTTTGGGTGTAATTGAACTCAGCCATGAGGGTAATTCTAATGAGCTTACATTAGAGACAACAACCGTGATTTCTGAAGAAACTGGCTCTACCTGTACTATAGTTGTCACCTTAGGAGAAGTATCAATTTGAATTGCAACAGGGATTTGCTCAGATGGCTGCACATGATTTATTTTTGTCATAAACTTATCAAAATTCAAAGCAGAAGTATCAATTTCAGATAGAGGAATGCTGGAAGTGGTCACAAAAGAAGAATTATCATAAAAAATTCTCTCCAAATCTTCATGAAAAGTTCCAATAGGAATCTCCATACTAGCATCAACAGCTGTTCTTGATTCCATAGGATTTACAAATACATCTATATCAATATCCATAGGTATTTGTGGAATGATTGCATGAGGAGAATTTGAGATTGTTGAAGGAGGTGATTCTGGTGCATTTTCTTCATAAGTATCATCTTCATCATTAAGAACATTCTTTCCCTTTTGTGGATACTTCTGATGGAGGAATTACTGAAGTTCTGCTGACCCTTAACTTGATTCTTGTGCCAGAAGAAGAAGCACCTTCCTTAGATTTGTCTCTGATTTCAGATCTTTGTCCGACTGGACCAGCCAAATCATTCTCTGCATCACTTTTAATTTTTATGGTTTTGACATTATTATCTTTTAACCAAAAGCATTGGTATTAGCAAGGATGGGCTGAAAACGATCAAGGATAGAATCACATTCCTTTTTAGACCATTGCGGGGACGGGAAAGGAGCTTCTGCAACTCTCTGTTCAATGTATTCTGGATCTAGGATTTCTCCATCATTTACCATCCCTTCAGGAATTCTGGTCAAGTTAAGATCCACAATCTGCTCTAAGGTAAGTCTGCTGTAATCCATCCTTCTTATATCTTCTTTAGTACAAAGATCCACCCAGATATCTTCAAGACGATGAACATGAGCAAAGGCCCTTTTGATTTTATCCTTCATCCCACGATAATCAAAGTCTTGTCTTGCGATGAATTTCTTCAGCTTGATTTCTTGAAGCTCTCCATCCATTGCTTTGGCTTTTTGAGAAGTGTTTAAAGAATACTGACCAATCTGTAATGGATTGTGAGAAGAAATAGTAATACCCAACTTGTGACTAGCAAGTTGTACATAATGTAGGGCCATCAACTGTCTTGCTAATTCCATCAAAAGAATTCTGTCAGTAGGGTATCGAGGCAACATGTATGGCTGTCCAGTAAAACATCCAACTCTCATATAAGTGAAAGTAGGAAACTGCAGAAACAAGCAAGCATATTCATTTACTTTCTCCCAGGCTGCTTCAAAAACTCTTCTCATCTTGAGTGTTTTGTCAAAGAGACACATAAAGTAACCAAAGAAAGCATCCTGTACTCTTTTGTAATGATGCCTACTGGGCTTCAGAGTTAGTTGATCATAATATTCCCAGACTGGCACTAATGATTTGTTCCCCTTTGTAGAAAGACCAGGAAATTGTCTGAGAGATGCAACAATATACACTAAATAAGAATTCATATAAAAGGTGTAGGTAGTGTGAACTTGTGCCAATTGTCTACACAGGTTGTCACTGATAAATTCTCCCCATAAAATATGAGACTGTCCTTTCCTCATAACCACGATGTACTTGTACATCCAAATTTCAAATACATTAGAAAACTTCAAACCTGCTAACCTACTGAGAAGTGTAATCATATCACCTATTTCTTCAATGAAATCAGAACAATGCAACTTGGGCCATCTGGTAAAGCAAGTTCGGGGAGTCTTCAACCATTTAGCACTGATGTGTCTATTGTAATCTGCTTTTCTTTGTTTGTAATGATCTATAGCACTCTTGATTGTGATATCAGCATATAATGGAGCAGCAGGTACTTTGAAGATTTTATCAATTACTTCAGCCTCCAAACTTATAATGACGTTTCCATCATCGTCCTTGATTGTTCTTGTTTCTTTATCAAAATGGGAAGCACATGCAAGCACAAATTCCGGTTCTAAGGCAGCCACTAGAAATGAAGAAACTAGATGAATATGACTTCTGAGAAGCAATTGCATATCATGAGTCAATGGGTTCACCGTTCTTTTCAGAACTCAAACATATCAACATGTCTGATCTCTGTGTCTCTAATCTCATCAATGAGAGAAACTACCTGAGAAGGAGCGATCTCATTCAAATATTTATCATACTTCGCCTTCATTTTCTTGTTTGGAGGCGAAACTGGCTCTTCTGTCATCGAACAAGAATTTGAAATACTGTGATGAAAATCTAGAAGAGTAAGAACATCTTCAGAAGCAATGGGTGATTCCATGATATCAAGATCTGAAAAACTGGTAATCTCATGAAGACTTTCTTAGGTTTTGAACTTATGGAAATACTATGGCATAGAGATGTTTGGTGAATATGCTTTGGACAGTGATGGGAAATCGGATCTGAGAAGACCACTTGCAAGTTAGACTTGTAATCGGGTCTTGGAGACCCGATTTCAAGTGAAATGTGTTTTTTTTATTGATGGGAACTTGCAGTCGGGTCTTGAGGACCTGATTACAAGTGATGAAAACATGATATGGTAAAGGGAATGATTTTGAATGGGCGAATGGAAGGTAGGTAAATGAATTTGCAAGTGAGAGGCGAAGTGTATGGAAGCAAATGCGAGTGTTTTGAAGGCGAATGGATGTATTCTTAACTTGCAGTCGGGTCTTGAGGATCCGATTGCAAGTATGCAAACTTTTATCTATCAATGCATTTTGAAAATGCATCATAAACTTGACCAAGAAGAAATAGAAAATAGAAAGAAAAGAAAATAAACAAAACAAAAACCCAAAACGTACCTTGAAAAGCCCAAAACGCACAGCTAAAAAATGAAAATTCTTAAGTTGCAACCAACATTTATAAATAAAACAAGGTGAAGACTCCTCTTCAAACTCTATCAGCTGAACATTAAAGCCTCTCCTTAAGAAACGTAGGAAAGAGGAAGAAGGAAACACGCCAAGACAAAGTCAAAATCGAGCTTCTCAAACAAAAATGAATGCTACAGCAAGAACACGACTTGAGAATCGGGCAATTTGAAGATCAAGACAAATCTCTTAAAACACGTCGGGCCTTCAATAGGCGAAAGCAAGTCATTTTTTAAGAGAAGGTGAACTCACATGCGAACTTGTATTCGCGTCTTGGAGGCCTGATTACAAGTGAAAAATACATCACGTTTTGCCTTGTGACTTGGCTGTAGGGTCTTAAGGTCCGATTTACAAGTGAATGTAAGTTATAAAATGTTTTAAAACTTTTCAACTTGTTGGTCAGGCTTCAGGATCCCCAACGCAAGTGATCAAAAGATAACAAAAAGCGCCTAACTTGCAATTTGGGTTTTAAGACCCCCTTGACAAGTTAGAAGAAAATAATAAAAAGACACAAAGAGGTGTTTACTTGCAATTCGGGTTTTAAAACCCCCTTGACAAGTGAATAAAAAGAACATAAAAAACAACTTAAAAAGCACATAAAGCAAATCGGGTTTTTAAGAGCTGATTGCAAGTTGAAAAATCACTTGCATTTTAGAACATGAGAGTCTCCTACTTGCAACAAGGCGTCCAAAACCCGAATAGAAGAAGAAAAGACACAAAATCAAGCTCAAAATGAACACAAAAACAAAAACAAAATGACAAAAATGACAACAAACCTTATAGAATATACAAGGCACAATTTTCTCTTAAGAAATGTGCATTGGAGTAACCAAGAACATGAATTTTTAGAGAAAAATTCGTATAGGTTGTCTAGTTTTTGCTATGCAAAAACTGAGGACAACACAACTCTGAAGAGATGTTATTGGGGGCTGCGAACCTTGAAAACTGAATATGGTGCCTTAAATTCTTTGGTGCCTTTTCGTAGAAGGGTGCTTTTTTTGCTAGCCTTAGCCAATTTCTTGGATGCTTTTCAATTTCCTTGTTTTGACCCTTCGCGCTTCAATCAACAGCTGCTGGTGACTGACGACTCCCATGAATGTGCTAAGATATTGAATGGAAGACTAGTTCAATTCCGGAAGGGATGAATGGTATTGTGTTTACTCACGGATTGAATTCCAACATATGCAATGAGTAAATGAGAGAAACTTATAGAACATAACACGTGCTAGAATGTAAAGCATAAAATCATCACTGTTGTCTTTATTTATCAAACATATGTTAGTACAAGTATATATTGACAATCATAGCAACAACAGTACCATGTCTATTAACTACATGACTCTCGATACATATAGAGCGCAAATGGTGGTTGAAGACCAACCTTTGCATCGTTTCATTACATTAATTATTCTCTCGGGAACTAATTCTTGAACTACTAACAAGTACGAAAAAACAATTACATTAAATATCAAACTAACTAAGTCTTATTTCTTTAATCCTAGCCGACTAATTACATTTTGGCCAACTACATCATCTCCCCCAACAAGTAGTCATCTTCCAAACGACTCAAAATGAAAACTCTAACAAAAAGGGCATTAAGAAGAGGGAGGCAGAGAATGTGCCCTTGGGTGTACGGATGAAGAGGGAGTCGTCATGGATTGCTGCTGCAGGCGTTGGAGTTTTTGGTTGTCCACTTTTTGCCGTTCTCGGGCTAGCTTCACCATCTTGACTGCTTCGGCGAGTTTGGCTTGGCCCATCACCAACTCTTCTTTCATTACTGCCAAGTTCTTGTCCTTTTCCAGCTGAGTAGCCCTCTCTACCAACTGCCTGTCCTTCTTTTCCAACTAGTTATCCCTCTCCGCCAATTGCCTATCCTTCTTTGCCAATTCTTCCTTTACTGCCAAGGCTTGTGCCCGCTTGGCCGTCACTTGAGCCAATTGCTCTTGTGACTTGCGGATTTGCTCCACCAGCTCTGTACGACTAGGATACCTATGCCAAGGCCTTGTCTCATTCACCTTCTCTCTTGTTGATGAGGAGTGACTGTTGGCGCCACTGTAAGTAGACATCTCTGTGGCATCCTTCCATACCATGGAGCGCCATGAGAGCTCTGCTGTGCCTTCCTGCCGCTATCGGTCGGCTTGGCTACCAGGCAGCCGTCATCTCGTCTAGCATCTCTATTGTCAGCATATTCGGCCAACCCTTTGCTATGAAGCACTGGAAGAATTCTCTCTCGCATCCCGTTTGCATGAACGCCAAAATGTGTTCTGCCTCTTGTGCTACCAGGGGATCGAGTCCCGTGATGAGCCGTTGACTTACTTTGCCAATCTCCTGCATATGCCGACCCATGGCACTTAACTCTTGTATTTGCCTACCCATGGCACTCAACTCTCCAATGTACCTATGCAAGGTGTCGATAGGGTCGTGGGGATCTGCAGGTGTCATTTGTATCAGTCCTGCCGACTCATTCGTATCCTTGGCCATGCCTGGCGATGGCGAAGGGGTTTGTACTTGTTCACCCATCCCGTCAAGACACACATCCACAGCCTCGTCATCCTCCTCCTTTCCTTCCTCGCGGGTGACCACTGCTGCTGGCATGGATGCTGCTATTGGCGTGGATACTGGTGGCGTCCCTTGTACTGCCGGTGGGGGGACTATAGGAATGGCCTGCTAGGGCACATTTGGTGTGTCGGCAATGATTTCCTCCTCCACCACCTGAGACCCGACCTCCTCGATAACGACACCAAATATTTACTCACAGATTGAATTCCAACATATGCAATGAGTAAACGAGAGAAACTTATAGAACATAACACGTACTAGAATGCAAAGCATAAAATCATCACCGTTGTCTTTATTTATCGAACATATGCCAGTACAAGTATATATTGACAATTATAGCAGCAACAGTAACATGTCTATTAACTACATGACTCTTGATACATATAGAGCGCAGATGGTGGTTGAAGACCAACTGTCACGTCGTTTCATTACATTAATCATTCTCTCGGGAACTAATTCCCGAACTACTAACAAGTATGACAAAAACAGTTACATTAAATATCAAACTAAGTCTTATTTCTTTAATCCTAGCCAACTAATTACATTTTGGCTAGCTACATATTGCATGTTCTGAAAATTGATTAAGAGGCTCCAAAAGTTTGGGCGCCCTTGGCCTACAGGGGCGCTTTTGTTCTTTTGAGGCACAATCTTCACTTTGTAACCCTTCATGAACAGCTCCAGTTTGATCCTTGTCGCCAGAAGTTTGACTGCTCCGATGTTCATGCTGATGATTTCATTGCGAAGACTAATCAACTCTGAAGAGGTCTTCTTGGTAGTTATGGAGCTTGAAAACAACATCTGATTGCCCAAAAGGTTGGGCACCTTTTTTTAGGAAGGTGCGTTTTCTTAGCCAATTCTTCACGTCTTTCAACTTGCCTTCGCCTCCAACGTTTTACGCTTGATCTTCATTTTATGAGCGTTTGATAGGCCCCATGGACTAGCAATTGGATTCGTTGCGAAGCTGGAAGGATTTAGAGAAGATGCCTTGGAGAAGACAGCTGCTAAAAACTTCATCTGGTTGCTCAAAATGCTGGGCGCCCCTATCTTGTAGGGGTATAGTTGCCTTGATGAACTCCAATTTATCCTCCGTTTCACATGCTTGTTTGATCAACAGCTACTGCTATTTGGTATGTCTCATGAATTGGCTGTAGGATCCATCGCGAAGCTGGGCTAAATCCGAGATCATCTGGAGATTGCCAATCGAAAGACTGACATCTAAGAGCTTTCTTTTCTGGGCGCCTAATAAGGAAAAATAATGTCTCATCTATTAGTCAAATAAAATCATGTATTTTGCTTAATTATGAAGTTTATGAAGACTAAGCATGATGAGGAAAGTAAGATATTTTTCAGTTGGAGTAGTAAAAATTTCATCATATCTTGAAAATTACGATCTAGGTTCTTGAGATTTTTGGACAGAAATTCGGAGACAAGAAGGCGAAAAAACCCATTAAATTTCATGAAACTCAGTTCATGGTTTGAGAAAAAACTTCACTAGTTTGATGCTTTGGAACTTTGCTTTCATGCTTCACCAATCCGATGCTCTGGAACTTTGCTTTTCTGCTTCAGAATTTCCAGAACTATTAATTTTATGATCAGATGTAAAACACAAAATTTAATTCAAAAAATCAGACACAATAGCACATCAGATACCCTGGGAAAACCCTCCTCTTGAGGGAGAAAAACCCAACAACAATATATCTCTTATATATTGAATCACAAAGAATGCCTCCTTTACAATAGAGGCCGATAATAAGGCGAAGAGTATGCACCACAATCTGATGCAATTCACAGTAACACAATGATGCAAATTCACTAATGATAAACTCAGCCTTCAACAATATCAATTTGCACTTGAAGATGAATTTGCACTTGAGAAACTCGAACTTGTGATGGATATGAATGAATGAATAATGGATAATCACCAATGAAGAACCATCAAACATATATACAAGATGAGAGGGAAATACGTGCCTCTTCAAATCCATAAGTTGGCCTCCTTGAAAAGACATGTTTCAAATAAACATAAAGTCGACCTTCTTGAAGTTTGCGCCTCCTCATAAATTCGATTCTCTTTAATAAATAAATATCATTTAATTAAATGAAGTGTCTCTTCAATATTATCGGTCTCATATAAATTTGATAGCCATTTAGGCTCCATCAAATTTATCCTTGATGTCGTGGCTGGAAGAATTCGCCCGATGCTGGTATGAACATTAACACTCCCTCTCAACTAGGGAGGATACTTCCAGTTGCATGAGACATATCACCTCATTGTGATGTCAACCACAATGGCTACACCCATATGTGGAAAGGAAAGATATGACCTCATCATGATATCAACCATCATGGCTACACCCATGTATGGTATGTACAAGTGCTCATCACTCAACGTGATATTGTCACCTCATTGTGAATTCACCATGGCTCTCCTAGAGGGTGAAAACACAAGTACAAGAAAAATCATCACGAACTCTCTCATGTGATGCTGTCATGGAGTCACACACATGACATCCACCATGGCTCTCCCAGAGGGTTGGAACAAGGGCTTTCACCTCAAATCTCAAAGAGAAATGCATTAACAAGGGCTTGCACCTCAAATCTCTCTCAAAGAGAAATGCATTAAAGAGGATCACTGATACTGAGACTCCTTCTTAGCTAGGGCTAGATTCTCCACCATACCAAGCTTGTGTCGAAAGTACACAAACTTTATCCTGGAGAGAGGCTTGGTGATAATGTCTGCCGTCTGCTCATCAGTGTTGATATACCTCAACTGGATCGCCTTCCTTAATACCATATCTTTGATATAGTGGTATTTGATCTCAACATGCTTAGTTTTGTCATGAAACACAGGGTTGACAGAAAGCTTCACACAACTCTGGGTATTACAATGAATGATAGTGGGCTCCATTGATTGTTCAAACAATCCTGCAAGGAGCTTCCAAAGCCACATTGCTTCTCAAGTTGCCACACTAGCTGCAATATACTCGGTGTCTGCTGTACTCAGTGCCACAGAAGACTGCTTCTTGCTGCACCAGGATATCATCGCAAACCCCAAACTGAAGCAACATCCAAAGGTGCTCTTCCAATCAGTAACACACCGTGCCCAATCAGAATCGGTATAACCATGCAGCTCCAAATCCACACCTGAAGAATATCTCAACCCATATCCAACTGTGCCACACAAGCATCTCAGGATATGTTTTGCTGCAACTAGATGTATTTTCCTTGGTTCACACATGAACTGACTAAGTGCACTCACTGCATAGCAAATATCTGGTCTAGTATTGACTAGATACATCAACGATCCAATCAACTTCCTGTACATTGAAATATTCCGAGCCAATTTTTTTCGTTTTTTTAATAACAGTTTACAAACCAATGCACCCGTTAAGGTTAGCAGCTAAACCAAAACGATGCAGGAACAGAACTGGAAGGAACTCTAACCAAGAATGGTGCCGATGATGGCGAGCATATGGTCAGAGAATCTTCTACACTACAAGTACTGAAAGAAAACTCAACACCAAGTATGTGCTACCCAATCCAGTATGGAATTGAGGTGACCATATGGCGGAGTGCTAAGAATTACAATGCTTGAAGGGAAATAAGCTAGAATGCTGAAAGACACTCGACACCCAGAATGTGCTTTCTAACCCGAAGTGGGAAAGGAGCTACCATAGGGCGGAGATGTAAGCAATTACAGAATGTAAAGATTGAACATTACAAATTAATAAAGCAAGATTCTGAACTACTGTCAGTACTATTGCCAGCTTACAATATATTCGATAATGTCTTGCCATCAATGAGAATCAAGAGATAAATAGAGGTGCAACAATATATATGGAGTTTCCTTCACAGGATGATAAAGCTTAGATCAAAAACTCAATTATTAGAGCCAACTTGACAATCTGATTTTTTGACAGTCCTGTTTCCACGTGCACGAACAGCAGCCCTGTAACTCACAAAATCACTCACAACTTGCTCCAAACTTAATCAAACTTCACGAGATATAATGCAAAATGATCCCAAGGAGAAGGCGACCAAATTGGGACACTGAAAACTGACCAAAAGTACCTATATATTTAATGCACGAATTTCAAGGCAACTCAAGATGGTATGGCCCAGCAAGAGGGGCGATTTGCATTTAAAAATCAGATTCTTCTTTAAAAATTCTACAACTTGGCACAAAGGGGCGCCCTGCCTAGACAAGAAGGAATATGCAATACCCAGAACAATATTTTTTGTTGTTTTTGATCTATGAATGAAACTACAAATCTGCTGTAAGGAAAAATGCAATTCTAAAGTCTGTCTAATATGCATAAGTCTGATTTCAAACCCTCACAAAACTAAAATGCAGAAATCTCACAATGAAACATTCAATCTATCACTATCTCACCACTAGTCGCTATCTTTCAAGCGAGAAGCAATGCCTAGCTAGGAGGCTTACATTCCTCGAAGCAATCCCAGAGCCAAACCGGCAGCATAACATTCCTGTAGACAAAAGATGCTGTGAATGAGAACCAAAGGATTCCTTTTATAATTTTCGGTTGACTCTTCTCGAAACCCTAAACTTCCTTTTTGAGTCAAACCCTAATTCTTCCACAAGTGGCGTCCCACTTTTCCAAGCAAAACTTTGTCTTTTAATATCACTTTAATTCTTCCTTGAAATTGGCGTCCCCTTAAAGCTTGGATTAAACTTCTTTATAAAAGATATAATTAATTTCCTTTAATGAAGCGCCACCCTTAAAGAACATCTTTTAAAAAGACTTAAAGTGAAGAAGCTAGGCCAAAGGGGTCAACGTTAAAATATAACATTAAAACATGACTCTAATTAAATAGCTCGACTTATCTCTCCAATTGTGCCCCGAAGCCATAAATGAGCAAGCCAACTGATCAGTCTGAAGTAGAAAGTCAACCACGCCGAACCCAACAGGAAACTGCCAGAAATAGAATTTACTAAAAATAGTAAATTCCTGAAGATGCTTAGAATGCCAAGAAGAACATATCACTGCGAAGCTCTCTGAAAACCCAGAAAGAATCCGCCATTGAATCAACCAACCTCGAGCAAGAGCATCCTTCAAAACAAGAAACCCTAATTTTACCTTCTGAGTAGCCTACGGGTCTCCGAAATAGGCCAACGGTCATCTGAGAAGATCATGCTTGAGAAGGGGACATTACATACATCGTGGAATCCACCAGATCTGAACTAGCTGCAACCTCTTTCAACTTATGCAAGTTGGTCTCCATAGGCATAGACATGGATTTGCAATCTATCATGCCAAATCTCTTCAGAATATCAATAGTATACTTCCCTTGACTTAGAATCATCTCATCTGGCTTCTGTTATACTTCTAAGCCAAGGAAGTAATGCATGAGACCAAGATCCTTCATTTCAAATTCAGAAGCTAACTCCTTGCATATGAGAATGAGGTGATCTTCTCTAGTAAGAATCAAATCATCAACATACAAAACCAAAATCAATGCTTCGCCATCAATTACCTTGCTGGGCGAATATTGAGAAGATCTTTGTACCTTGCAAGCATTACAGACCTCCCTATAGCAACACGATGTCAATTTGACCCTGTGGCTGCATGATTTCCAGGTCTGGGTACAATCTGATTATGTTTTCAATTAGCAATCAGGTCTGATGTAATGTATTAAGCTAGGGAATGGGGTTATGAGTAGGAGTTGCTGTTATGTATTACAGACCTTGTATTACTCAGAAAATTACATGTCATATAGCTGTTTCAGTTTTAATATAATTTCTGTGTAATGCACATGAAGTCAAAATAGTGTCTTGAAAAGGGTTTATCATTTTACTGTTGTCACAGCCACTGGTTAATAGTCACAATGCTGAATTATACTGTTATTATTGAAATGCAAGAGAATCTGTTGGGTATCTAGTTGTTGCTCATGCTTATATGTTCATGGTATTAAATGCCAATCACTTTATACATTGTACCTAACATTGTTTGATAAAACGAAGTCTATCAAATCAAAGCAATCACAAAAATCACACACCTCAGGTCAGGAACATTACAGTGGTATCAGAGCTTTGATTCTGTCAGTCTGTAGGGTTTCATGTAATGTCCCCTTCTCAGCAGTGATCGTTTCTGTTGACCGTTGGCCTATTCCGGAGACCCGTAGGCTGTGCGGATGGTGAAATTAGGGTTTCCTGGTTTTGAGGAGGTTGTTGCTTGGAGTTTGGGTTTCTGACTGCGGATTCTTTCTGGGTTTTCAGAGAGCTTCGCAGTGGTGTGTTCAGTTTGGCATTCCGGGCAACTTCGCGAATTTACTATTTTTAGTAAATTCTATTTTTGGCGGTGGACAGTTTGGGTTCAGTTCAGTTGGATCACTTCTTCATTGTTTCAGCTGGCACTTCAGTTCTTGGCCTTGGGCGCATTTTTCTTGGAGAGATAAGTATTTTCATTATAATATTATTATTTTAATATTATACCCCTTGCCTAGCAGTGCAACTTTAAGTTGTTTTTAAAAAGGGGGACTTTGAGGGTCATGGCGTCATAAGGAGATAAATTATAATTTTTAAATGTCAAATATTGAGACAAGTGAAGTGGGACGCCCTTTTGAGAAGATTGTTTTTATTTTAAAAAGTGAAATGTTTTATTGATGAAAATGGACGCCATCTTTTGGAGGGAAAAGGTGAATTTGAAATTAGGGTTAGGGCGCCCTCTGGAAGCTTCTAGATGTTTCTCTCTCGTCTATATAATCAGGCCTCAGCTCTTCATTTGGTATCTTTTGTCTACTACACCGTTATGCTGCTGGATTGACTTCAGGCACTCGCTTCGAGGAAAGCATACCTCCTAGCATTGGCTCTTCTTCTTGCTTGAAAGATAGCAACTAGTTGAGAGGTTAGCATGTATTAGGAATTATATTGCATTTTCAGTTTAGTCTATGCATTTGGAGTTCTAGTTTTGCATTTATGTTCATTTCTGGAAATTGCTTAATATCATATTGGAATGTAAGAATTGCTCGCAGCTTTTGAAATAAAATTATTTTGGTTCTGGGCATTAAAGAAATCTGTTTTCCTGAGCTAGGCGACCATCTCTGCCAAGTTATAGATTTTATATTGCTCATTTGGATTTTTAAAAGAAAATCGCCCTTGAAAGAGGGCCGTACCTTTCTGGAGTTGGCTTTGGGTTCTGTGCAAAAAAAAAAGAGTCATTTGGTAAGGTTTATGCATTCCATTTGGGGCGCCATCATTACTAGAGTAATCTACATTTGGTTTTATGTCAATTGGGTGTGTTTTGGGTAAGTTATGAGCATTCTAGTGAGTCACTATGTTGCTGTTCTGAGTAATTTCTGTCATAATCAGTCAATATCAGACTTGGGAAAGTTAATAGCTGAGTGAGTAGTTGTTGAAAAAGGAGTTTGAAAGTATTGGAGAGGGTTCTTGTATTGTTGCAGCATTGAAGGCCTCTAATCTTGTGATTCCGACAGGTTCTCTGATATATTGTAAGCTGAACAGTAGTACTGTCAGCAACTTTAATATTATTGCAAATTCAATGTTTGTATCTGCCCACTGAAGAAGTGGAAGAGGCTGGCTTGCCGCCTATTTACTTAGTTTGCTTTGTAATTTCCTAAGTCTCCGCCATATGGTCGCCTCTTATCCATCACGGATTGAGTAGCACATACTTGGTGTTGAGCTACTTTTTCAGTATTGCATTAGATAGGGATCCTCTGACCGAATGCTCGTCGTTCACCGGCGCATCTCGTGGTTAGAGTTCTTTCCAGCATCTTCCTTTAAGATCCTCTGACCAATGCTCACACCTTGCCCACATCGGGATCCTGGTGTACATTCTGGTTAGAGTTACTTTCCGCATCGTTTTGGTTTATGCTAACCTTAACGGGTGCATGTTGCATTGTAATCATTTGTTAAAAAATCAAAAAAAATTGGTCCGGTTCATTACATTTCATGAGTGATTGAGAAAAACAGTACTATAATAGGGAAATCAAGAAACAATGGCAACCAACACAAGTTCCTGAAGGGGCATCTAATATTTTGGGAATTCACTGGAGATCTCCGTTAGGCAGTGACACTGATTCCTCTACAGGAGGAGGCACTCATATAGAGGCCGAGATGGGTGAAAGGGGAGAAGAACAGAGAAGAGAAGAACCAAGTAGGGAAGCACTCCTCACTGCACTGCTAATGGAACAAAGGACAACAAACCAGAGAGTGACACAGATGATGGAGTTAATGACACGAATGATGCTCAACAATAATAACAACCATAATGGAGGCAACAATGGTCAAGGAGATAATTCGGTCAATAACCAGACTCTAAACCGTCGGATTGTTTAGGTAGTTTCAAGGCCCTTGATGCCAGTCTTCCCACCCAGGGTTGAGCACAAGAGGATAATGAGCCCACATTGATTGAACTACAAGAACAACTCAGATAAGATTGGCTTGATGAAGGACCTGGTTTTCAACACGATATTTCCCTCCGGGATTACATTGATTTGAGAATGAGACATAAACCCAACAGCGGTAATTGTGAGCACCACAATGATCTTAGAAGGAAAGTAGGTAAATTGAGTTTGTCTTATTATGATGGATCAGGGAAGACATCAACACGAGCTTGGGTTCAGAAAGTTGACACTTATTTCCAGTTAAATCCTATGCTCGAAGATGAAGTGATCAAATACGCTACCATACACTTAGATGGAATTGCTCATGAATGGTGGCATCACGGAACGGTCACAATGGGCAATGACCAAATCACCTCTTATGTCAAATTCACTGAAAGATTATTTGAGAGGTTTGATGTTAAGGACCCTGAACTCCATTTCAAGGAGTTAGCTCAATTAAAATAGTGGGGGTCATTGGACGATTATGTTATTGATTTCCAGAGACTTGCTGTTCTGGTCACTAATATCTCAGAAAGAAGGTTGTTGGTTCTGTTCATGGACAGTTTGATGGATCCCTTGAGAGGTTGGGTCAAAGCTCTCAATCCTACCTCAATCAAGAAATCTAGTGGCATGGATTCTAGCAATTAGAAGAACAAATTTCCACCTAAAAGTTCTTCCTCTCAGAAAGACAAGGGCAAGAAACCCTTCCAGAAGGAATGGCCTAAAAAGAACAAGCAAGTGGAAGAAGAGCGCAAAGAGTTGAGAAGGAAACAATTGTGCTATCACTGCAAGGAACATTGGGAGCTTGGTCATCGTTGTTTGCGTAAGGGTAAAGTACACTTCATTGAGGTTGTATCGGATAGTGAGGATGATGGTGAGACTGGGCAGACACAAGGCAGCGAGGATAGCAATTCATAGGAGGAGCAGCCACAGGTGGAGATTAAGAGTGGCATCATCACTACCATGTCAGGCACCCCCAGGTTTAATTCCTTTAAGGTCAAGCGGGTTTTGCAAGGTTAGTGTGTCACAATGTTGATAGATAGTGGGGCCACCCACAACTTCATTGATGTAGCCTTAGTGGAAAAGCTGGGTATACCTACACAGGACTTCGAGGGATTCAATGTTATGGTTGTAGATGGGTTCAATATGACATGTTCTCAGAAGGTTCCTCAGTTGTGTGTCACCTTGGGAAATTATATAGTCACAGATGATTTTTATGTGGTAGAATTGGGTGATACGAATGCCATCCTACGTATCTAGTGGCTACATTTGCTGGGTAAATATTCACAGAACTTTTAGACCATGGAACTTAAGTTCAGGACATCAGATGGAAAAAGGATTATGCTCAGGGGTATGGCAAATGGGGCACCAAAGGTAGTGTCAGCTAAGAGAATGGAGAGCATCTTTAGACACGACAACATAACATGGGCAGTGGAATGCTTGATCACTACTAAGGAGACTCTAGATGGGGATCAGCCATATCACATAGACATTCAAACACTGCTGGGTAAGCATGACAAGGTGTTTGGGGAGATTCCCCTAGGGAGACCACCGGATAGAGGATTCGAGCACACCATTGAGTTGGAGGGGGGAGGGGCAAGCTCGTCATCACCACCCCCTACCGTCATCCTAAAAAGTTAAAGGATGAAATAGAAAAAGCAATCAAGGAATTGCTTGACATGGGACACATATGATCGAGTTCCAGTCCTTTTGCTTCTTCTGTGGTCCTGGTGAAGAAGAAAGATGGGACAATGAGGGTGTGCATAGATTACAGGGATCTCAACAAAAAGACCATCAAGAATAGGTACCCAATACCTAGGATCGATGAGCTGTTGGATGAGCTACACGGTGCAATGTATTTTTCTAAGATAGATCTTCGCTCTGGGTACCATCAGATCAGGTCAGAGATCAGGATGTTCATAAGATAGTTTTTAGGTGTCACTACGGGAAATATGAGTTCTTAGTCATGCCCTTTGGCTTGACTAACACACCTGCAACATTTTAGTCTTACATGAACCACATTTTCAACAAGCAGTTGCACAAATATCTCCTGCTATTCTTTGATGACTTGCTCATTTACAACAAAACTTGGGACGATCATCTTAAGCAATTGGATGAGGTGTTGAGTATTATGGAGGAGCAGTCTTTGTATGCTAAGGCCTCGAAGTGTGAGTTTGGCCTTAGGGAGATACTGTATTTGGGGCATGTAATCAATGCATAGGGTGTACAGGTCCACCAAGAGAAGATCCAGTCAATACTTGACTGGCCACTGCCTAGGACACTTACAGAGCTGCGAGGGTTCTTTTGGTTGTGTAGTTACTATAGGCATTTTGTCAAAGGGTTTTCTCAATTGGGGGCACCATTGACAGGCCTTACGAAAAAGGGAGCATTTAGTTGGTTTGAGGAGGGACAACGAGCTTTTGACAAGCTCAAGGAGGTGATGAGCACTTGCCCTGTGTTGGCACTTCCTGATTTCACACAACCATTTGTCCTCGAGTGTGATGCATCTGGGAGTGCATAGTTGTGGTACTAATGTAGAACAGGAACCTGATTGCTTTCGAGAGCCACAAGTTAAGAGGATCTGAGAGACTTTACTCCATCTATGATAATGAGATTCTCACCATAATGCATGCATTGGCGAAGTTAAGGAAATATTTGGTCGGGGGTAAGTTTGTGGTAAGGACCGACCACAACAATCTCAGGTATTTCTTGGAGTAGGACTTAAATGAGAGGCAACAAAAGTGGGTCAATAAAATATAGGCCTACGACTTTGACATAGGGTATATGAAGGGGAAAAAGAATGTTGTTGCAGATGCCCTTTCCCAAAAACGAGCAACGTGCTCACTCACAGAGATTTCAACAGATTGGAAATCTCATCTTCTGGTGGAGTACTCCAAGAACAAGTTTGCATGTGAGGTGATGGATGGATAGGTACAGGATGATCGATATAGAGTTGTGGACGATATCATTTTCTATAAGGGTAGGATCTATTTGGTGCCAAAGTCGAAACTGAAGGAAAAGATTCTGTAGGCTTCACATGATACTCCCTTAGCAAGCCATCAGGGCTACTTCAAAACTTATAGACAGGTCAGAGAGAGGTTCTATTGGAAAGGCCTCAAGAAGGATGTATTGAGATATTTCAAGGAGTGTGACATGCCAACAAAACAAGTCAAAGCATTCACATCTTGCAGGTCTACTACAACCTTTACCCATTCCAGAGCAGAAGTGGGAAAGCATTTCTGTGGATTTCATCATCGGTCTACCCAATGTTCACGGTAGGGACTACATATATGTGGTTGTGGATCATTTGACGAAATATGCTCACTTCTTTGCTATATCTTCGAAGTACAAGGCACCTCAGGTGGCCGAATTGTTTTTCAGATAGGTTTTCAGGTTTTGCATGGACTACCAAGATTTATAGTGAGTGACAGAGACAACAAGTTCCTGAGTGCTTTCAAGAGCTATTTAGGTTGGCAGGGATGGATTTAACTTTGAGCACGAGCTATCATCCTTAGATAGATGAGCAAACTGAAATAGTGAACATGTGGATTGAGGGTTACTTGCATAACTACATTTCATGACAACAGAGAGCGTGGGTGAAGTGGTTGCACCTGGGTGAACATTGTTATAACACCACTTACCACATGTCGATTGGGATGTCACCCTTTGGTGCGTTGTACCGGTATGATGCACCCTCTTTTATGGACTTGGCTTTTGGGGAGAGCAGAGCTCCTAAAGCTAAGGACTGGATTCAGGAGAGTCAGAACATTTTGAAGGCTTTCAAAGATAATTTGCAGATGGCTTAGAATCAGTAGAAGACATATGCAGACAGACACAGGGTTCAGCGTAGCTTTGAGGTTGGGGACTTGGTTTTCCTTCGTTTGCAGCCCTATAGACAGACTTCGTTGAAGAAGAGCGGTGCAAAGAAGCTCAAGCCTCGGTTTTATGGACCTTATAGGATCATTAGACATGTCGGGGAGGTAGCCTGTGAGTTGGAACTGCTGGAGAGTAGTAAGATTCATAATGTGTTTCATGTTTCATGTCTCAAGAAGGCACTTGGACAGCAGGTTACTTCATCTTCAGAGTTGCCTCCACTAGATGAGGAGGAGCATTTGGTTCTAGTGCCTCCACTCCATAGCAAGACAAGAATTGTTACAACAACAGGTGGAGAGTACAGGAGTATTGGAAGAAGTAATGAAAGTGCTGGAACATAAACTATTGGAAGCAAAAAGGGCTACATCTCTGTCCCCCACACAACAGACGAATCAATTAATGGAATCTTTTGAGATTTATTCATCTCATTTGGAGAAAAAGGCAAAGCAAAAGTTGAATGATGCCTCTGGGAAATGTGACAACACTTTGGCAAAGTTGCAAACATGTATTAAAGATATTCAGAAGTGCTTGGAGGAAGCCAAAGTTTTGTATGTTTTTCTTTTGAAATGGCTTGCAACAACAAATAATATAAAGGATCAAATTAGTGTAATTGAAATGCAGATCACTAATGTGGCTGCAACCTATGATCTGGTACAAGACAGTGATGGTGCCATCAGGGCAGAAGTGGAAAGCTTGCACTCCCAGATACAACAACTACAAGATCAAAGGGAGCAGTTAAAAATTCAGGTGAAACAACTGAGAGAAGTAGTGAGCCTAAGGTTGGCTTCACTCACTGGACTACTAACAGAGGCTAAAGGTGTAGTAGAAATACCAGGCACCATCTTCTTTGAAAGATGCAGAAGATACATATGTGCAGTTGAATTGTCAAGTCTAGACCCTGATTGCAACTAAGAAGCAATGGGATAGCAACCTAGTTCAGCTCAAGAATATTTACAAGAACATTCTACCATCCAAGTGAGTTTTTTTTATTTTTTTTATGTAAGATATCTTTCTTCTTGTTGCTATGTAAATATATGCGGAGTAGAACAATCAATAGATATGAAGATATTTTTGATGACGTCCTGTTGGTGTACGCTTTATCATCCACCAAACACACAAAATAAAATGTCCAAAGACACTCTATCCTCTCTTGAACAAAATCACCATGTATGCTAAGATTGCGAGAAGATCATATGGTGACTTCAAGGTTTCTTTCGTCAAGTCATGACATGTGGATAAGCTCAATGGGCGTTGTGATATGCTGGTAATACACAAAGGGACTTACGTTAAAGGATTCCTCACAAGTTTGGGACTTAGACGGATTTATCATTAAAGGCTTCTTCTATTGGGATTTCAGTTTGGATCTCAAAAAAAAAGTGCAAAAAGATAAGTGTTTAGAGGATCTAATCTACTCCTAGGAATTCAAGAGACAGTAAAGATCAAGTGAAATGAGTAACCACGCTTTGTTTCACCTCCCTGGGACAACTACGCAAAGTGGGTGCAATCTTCAAAGGGTGTGATTATAATTTTCATGCCTCGAATAAGACCGAAGTTAAGCATCCACAATCACAAGCTCAGGGTAACTTTACGCATCGAATGAAAATCATCCATCTGAAGAAAGTATGAGCAATATTTCACCATTAATGTATACGATCAAATCTTGCATTCACTTAACAAACATTCAAAGCAAATTCTATTTTAATTATAATCTAATTCTAATCTATGGTTGAAGAAGTTATGCAACCTTGCACACTACTTGACAATAAAAGTGATTCAAAGCAAATCATGCATAAGAGCTTTTACTATTGGAAATAGTCTAACGCAACAATTTCATATACTGTCTCCACACAAATGAAATGAGAGATTACAAGATTATATAGAGTTTTCAAGAATGAATGAAAGGCCAAGATTAAATCAACATCAACGGCCAAGATCAATACAAATCAACCCTAATTAGGGTTTCCCAAAATAACATCAGTAAACAACTAGTAAACAGAGAGTGAGGTGGCAGTTGGAGCTATCTTCAAGGGATTTTGTCCCTATCCTCCTGGGCAGCATTGTGCTCGACGAACCTGGACACGATCGTGACAACTTCCTCCATAGTGACTGGTGGTTACATGTTCATCCTGAATTCCAGCCGTCCAAGTCCTCGACGTTTCCGGCGAAGGCACTCTCCCACTCCAGCTCTTGCTTCAGGAAGGCATCTCGGATAGATAAGAGATTCGCCACTTTTGTGAAGTCCTGCTTCAAAATCGCCCTTGTGGTAGAGAAAAAGATTTCATGAACTTTGCTCTTCAGTCTTTCCAGCTGCATGTCATTTTCCCGCACAATCTCCATATCAAACACTTTTGCAGCCATGAGGTAAATCTTTCTTCGGATTTCTCTGATTTGTTCCTCTACTTTGAGCCCTTCAGCCTTTGTCTTCTCCAAAACCTCGCTCCGCATTGTCAATGCCCAAAACCAATGATGAAAGTCATAAGCAGCTCCCACAGCAATTACCTTTTCCTCAACCAATTCCTGCTTTGGGACACCCTTCAGTACCTTAAGGCATGGAATGAGCCTCTCCTGAATATCCAGGAGGTTGTCCCAAACTTCCGTTATGTCAGCCAATCTAGAAAGGAAAGAAGTCTGTTCGTAGGCAAGTGTCAATCTCTCCATGAACAAAGCTGCTTCTATGCCCTTACTTGCCATCCAGTCCTTGGCCTCCTTGGCCATGACCATAACTTCTTCCACATCCTTATCCATCTCCTGTGAGGAATTGAGAAGAGGAGGAGCTACCGCATCACCCTGATTGAGTGGTTGGGTCAGATGCCGAATATACTCCTTTAGGCGCTCGACCTCCCTTTTATACTCTTTCTTTTTCGCCACTTCCTTTTCCAATCTTTCCTTGATAGTTGAGACAGAGTTATCCAATTCTTCTACCTCCTGGCCTTTTGTTGTTGGGCCCAGGTCTATAGTGGTAATGGCGTATTCCTGGGGAGTGATTTCATCTTGTGCTTTGTGGACTATTGGTACTGCAATCTGTATGGAATGGCCACCGGCTTCATCCCTCTGAAACGTGGAAAATTTCTTGGCAGGTTTCTTCACAGCTACTTGTTCTAACCTCGCCAAGAAATCTGCAGTATCATCTTCTTCCTGGATCTCAACTGGTGCCTGAATCTTCATCCTCTCCTTCAACCAGTTGGGAATGGTAGGTTGTTCGATACTATCTTCTTCCTGAACATTCTCTGTACTTGGTATGTCCAAAACTCCTATGAGAGCGGAAATCATCCCCTCTTGGAATTCATCGTTTTGGACATCCATTTCATCTTCCGAACCCAGTACTTCTGTGCTCGTAGGAGATGGGGGCTCATTGTCATCCAACTGGACCAGCTCATTGTTCTTCTCCTGAACTGAAGAAGGTCTCATCATCTCGGCCAAGGATTCGTCTGGCATAACCACTAGCTCACCAATGTTCCTGGAAGCTGCGGAATGGGATGGCTCTATCCTTTGTCTTTTTGGAACAGGCTCTATGCTTGCAACCACTTCTTTCCTCTTCTCAATTGCCTCAGCCAAATCATCATTTTGCGATACGCCGGCATTGGAGGAGTATGACTCTGTCTCACTCAGCAAGTCATAAGTGAGTGTCCTTTCTTGCCTCAACTCCTGGACCTGCTGGTCGACCCACCATTGAGAGTACTTAATCACTAGCCTCATTAGTGTAGTCAAATCCGAATGCTCGAGCTTTGACCACTTCACTACAGGAAGAGGCCATTTCTCCTCGAAGTACGGTTGGACATATTTTCCATCTTCTGTCACCTGATCAGGAACTCGACATAGTTTAGTTGCTCTTATTAAATCCAACGGCAGTCTAGACCATAACCTTCTTCTGAATTCATACTCATCAGCAACATCTGCCCAGAAGTCCTCCAGGTCCACTCTGTGCTTATATCTTCTCCCATCCACGGTCCGAATGTGATGATGAGGGTCAAAATTGGCCCTGGGCCGATAAGTTGTGAATGGGTATCATTGAATTTCCAGCCTGGCGCTCTCGGCTACTTGTGCTGACAAACAGGACTCTAGCATAATCCCAATAAAGAATGGGAAAGTAATAGCCACCTTCTTACTTGGCCTCTGGATGTTCTGGTAATCTTCCAACTGTCTCAGGACTCCGAGCAAAATCATCCTATTCGTAGGATAGACAGGAAGCCTATAAGGATTTCCAGTGAATCCCTGGATCCTAATATACATGAATCTCGGAAATTGGATAAACCAGGATCCATATTTATTGATTAAGCTCTTGGCTTCGTGGCTCAGCCTTTGGTGAGTTCCTCCTTGAAGTATTCTCGTGATATACATGAGGAAAGCATCGTGTGCCTGCCTGAAATGAGACTTCTCCCTGAGTTGAAGTTGCGGGTAACGGTCATAAGACTTGAGTTCATTCTCACCATTGCCAACTTTTCCCTTGCATATCAGTCCTGAGTATCTGTATGTTCTGGCCAACAAATAGACGACGTATGAGCTCATGTGGAAAGACTTCATCTTCTCCAAATTGACTAATTGCTCGTGGAGATTATCACTAATCATCCGAGACCAGTTAAACATTTTCACGCCGAAGGTAATTTCATCTATAAAATAATACATCCACGTCTCAAAATATGCGCCCTGTGGATTGCCGGTTACCTTGTTCAGCATTAGAACGATATCTCCATAATCCTTCTCTAAAGTCTGTTCGACCCAACTTCTTAGGCATCTTCTTGGTAGATGGTCTAGGTTTCTCCAGCCATGATTTATTAACATTAGTGGTACACAATTCAGCTTGGCCATCATACAATCTTTTGGTGTCCTCCTTGGTCTTATAGATGGCCCGATGGTGTTTTGGGATGCCAAATGCCTCCTAGATTGCCACTTCGCCAAGGTGAGCTAGAATCCTTCTGTCAGGTGCAATAATTTGTCTCTCCTACGCATCGTAATGAATGGCGTTTTCTACCATTGACTCGACACATTCTATTGCAGGCGGGAATCCCACTGCTTGAAAAATTCCATTCCTCACCATCCGTCTGGAAATTGGTGTCGGTAATCCAGCATGCCCATATACTCTTTTTTTGAACTCTGTGAAGTCCACATGTCTGAGATTAGTGTCTGCAACTTTCTTCCATTTGGAATTGATCTTTGTCTCTCACTGCAAACCTTTACTGGCGAACTTCATCGGCACTTTCTTTGACGATTCTCCCGGTGTGGTCATTAACCTGCAGTAAAAACATCAACATTAATACGAAGACTTTAAAATATAATTTATTCCCGTGCATTTTATTCGAAATTTTTGCTTTCAGCTTATTAAAAGATTGAATTTCTGCGAAAAAGCAAGCTGAAAGTAAATGAATTTGCTTGAGATCTTGCCAGAACTTGGATAGAATGAAAAAGACAGAAGAAGAATTGATAAATTTAACCAACCAAACTCCAAACCTCAGGAAAAATCTTCTGGCTGCGAATCAGATTCAGATTTTGAGAATTCAATCAAAAATCCAATGACAAAGTGCACCAACTTGCTGAGAAGTTCGACTTTCAGCCAAGAAATTCTTCACTTCTCCAAAAATTACTTCCTCAGCATAAAAATTACTTCTTCCACTGAGAAAATCAACCTTTCCTTCAGAAGAATTGATCTTGCCTTACTCTTCCTGCAACTTTGAGAGATTAACTTCTCTTCAGCTGAGTTTTGTGAAAAATGAGTTGCTGAAACTCATTATAATGCTGAAGAATTCAATTTGTTTTAGTAACTTCATCTTTTTCTCTCGATTTCGATTTGTTTTCTTCTCTTCAATCAGGCAAGTTTCTATTCTTTTCGAAAAATCTCCATGGCAAGCTTATCCAGGCGCCAACTTTAGAAAATCCTTTGATTTTCAAAAATTCGATTTTTGCTAGATGTTTATCTTTTATTTGGAAAATATTAAATGTTCAATTTAATTAAATTCGATTTTTCCAAGTTTTAATTCATGGCAAATTTTATTTATTCTCTCTTCCTGGCATAATGATTTCTCTTCCATGAATTTCTTCCAAGACATCTCTGGCGAATTTTATTTTTGTCCAAGGCATTTTATATTTCGAAGTGGTGGAAATAAATTATTCAAAGTATTAAAATGTCAAATTTTAATTTATTTCCAACCTGTTCAATTTTGACCCATGGCTATTTTAATTTTCTCTCGGCTAAATATTTATTCTCCAAGTTATTTCAATTTGTCCTTTAGCCAAGTTGAATTTTTAGCCATCTTGCCAACAAATATTACGCCAGATTCCATTTTCTTATGCCATGGTGAACTTTAAATCGTGCTCGGCATGCTTTCTCATGTCAAAAATCGGATTTTCTTCTTGCTTGGACAATTTTCTCTAGGCAAAGTCGAACTTCTAAACCAATACTTAGGAAAATTTTCATTCCTCTATCCTGGGGCGAACTTTCTAGCTTCTTTGCCAAATGTATTTTCCTTTCTACACTTAGCCAACTTCATAAAACTTTCCCCTCTAGGCATCCATACTTCGGCGAATTTTGAATTTTCTCTCCTTTTTACAAGCTAGGCGGACTTTATAACTTCCTTGCCAAGGTCTAGGCAGACTTCATCAATGTCTTGCCATTTATCACTAAGGCTGGGGCGGACTTCATGTCTTCCTTGCCAAGTCATGGGGCAGACTTCCCAAGGGTCTTGCCATCTTCTTATCAAGGCAAGGGCGGACTTTGCATTGTCTTGGCCGTCCCTCATTTATCTCCTCTTGATGGCGGACTTTTCCTTTTCTCTTTCTTCCCATACTTAACCAAATTTCGAATTTTCTCCCTTGCTCTAGGTTGGGCGGACTTGAAAATTTTCTCACCATCCTTCATCTCCATGGCAAGGGTGGACTTGCCAAGATGTTTGCCATTTTCTTCTAAGGCATGGCAGACTTGCCAATGACTCAGCCATTTCTTCTCATGAGCGAGCTTAAAGATCCAGACTCCATGGATTTGCATGCCTTTTCCTCTTGACTTTCTCAAATTTTCTTATTTTGGAGGGTCTGATTTTTATGATTTTTCAATTGATATTTCCAGATTTTTAACTTGCTTTTCCATGCTTTTCTTTATTTTTGCTTGATTTTTTGATTTTTACTTTGATTTTCAGTGATTTTTCGATTTTTTGGCTGATTTTGGTTCTAAAAGTGGAAATATTGACTCGTTGACCAGGGTTGACTTTCTAAAAATAGAAAAAGCAAAATCCCTAAAAAATAGGGAACCCAGATTGGTCCAAAAATGCCAAAAATGAAAAAAAAAACCAAAAAAGTAAATTCCCTAAAAAGTAGGAAGTGTCAGAATTGGCTCAAAGCACAGGCGATCCTCATCTCCCGGACCTTTTGAGCATTTCTATGACGTTTAAGCACTGTTTTGGGCTTGGATTCTCAACTTGGCTCGGATGATTCTCAGAAGACTAACTTGAAACTCTCAAAATGACAACCTCATGAAAGCGTTGCGCGAAAGCAAAACCCTAAAAAGAAGCAAACTAGGGGTCCCCATTTGCAATGGGGCGATGTGTGAAAAGGTCACAACACATCCCAGAGGGAGTAAAAGTTGTATTAGATTAAGGGGGAGCTTGTAGAGTTTTTCATGTATAGAGGAAGTTTTTTTGTTGCCCTTTGTCCTTGATTTCAAAGGGGGCGAAATAAATGTGCATCCAAGGGAGAGTGTTTATGCACATCTTTTTGGTTTTTCCATCAATGAAAAAGGGGGAGATTGTTGCATCTTGATAAGACTGGTTGTCACTAATGTCAAAAGTGTGTTGAAGATTGTATATGCTCCAGAGATAGCCAATATGTAGAGATATCAGTTGGTGCAAGTTTGCATTGCAGTGTGTGGATCAGTTTGTTGTCTAAGCATGATGCGAAGGTGGGTACACATGTCCTAATGTGTTTTCTGTATGCCTACATTGATATATTTCCAGTTTGGTGTACCACACTTAGTATAACATTGCAAAAGTTTTTTCTAAGGCTTTCACAGTATATATGCTAAGGCAGAGACACAGTGTTTTGGTCCCCATCCTTCTGCAAAGCAAGAGTTAGTCTTCCGGTTCAAAAGATAAGTAAATAGAGATGTGAAGGTGTTATATCTAAGATCTCAAGTCATTAATCCTTTTGCAATTAAAGTTACATGTGACAAAGTTCCAGTCTGTGCTCTGGCAGTGCAAAGTGGTGATGAAGGCTTGTTGGAATGCTTCATATTCCTCCGAATATGATGTTTTGGACATGCGGTTTTGAGGACATGTTCAGTGATGTCCAATGCATGCTATATTGAAGATTCAAGTGGTTTGGTGCTCCGCAAGTTCAATTATTCAATACAATTGGTTATGGATGCCTATCCTTCATCAGAACATATGTTTGTTTACTTCTGTCAACAAAAGATTGTATAGATTAGTGGTATGAGTTTGTGTGGAAACTCTACATGTTTCAGAGTATCTTAGGTTTGAAACGCATGAAGATCTTTCTTGTTTCTAGTACCGCACAAATGTTTCAAGTCATTTTGTGAAGATATGCTTTTGCTGTAGCCAACTTGGGTATGTTGGTGACGTGTGCCACAAGTTTATGTTTGAGCGGTGTCTAAGAAGTGTTTGTAGATGTATGAGTCATGTTGACATATCTGGAAGAATTGTAAATAATGCCTTATCATTTTTGTATACCGCCAATGAAGATGTAGGCCGACATGTCACAAGTTTCATAATTCCTTGTTTATGGCCAACTGAATTTGTATTTTGCAAGCGTGCAAATGATATATGTATAGATCAAAGATGTGAAGATGATTAAGGAAGTGTGCGAAGATGTATGAGTGCATGAGCAAA
This sequence comes from Sequoia sempervirens, assembly GCA_007258455.2. Taxonomy (NCBI): domain Eukaryota; kingdom Viridiplantae; phylum Streptophyta; class Pinopsida; order Cupressales; family Cupressaceae; genus Sequoia; species Sequoia sempervirens. Next base: position 63,812 of record VDFB02344825.1, read on the forward strand.
GCATGACAAGATTTGCTACAGACCTAATAAGCATAATTGATGACTATTAGTGATTAAAGCCATAATATCAGTCATATTTCGGTTCTTTCTTTCAATTAGGGAGTAGTAGCTTCCTTGGGTTTCAGCCCGTAAAACAAAGTCAGGGAGTAGTTGCTTCCTTGGGTTATAGCCCAAAATCAAATTGTAAATTGTTATTTACTTGTGAGGCTGGATTAGGACAATAACTCCTAGCAGCATTTCTCACTGTGGTTTTTCCTCTGTGGGGTTTTTCACGTAAATTTGGTGTTATCTGTGTTCTTGTGTGGTTGCTTGTCTTCTCTCTTATTTTGATTAAGTGGATGAATGCTTAATTGGTATAACTTAACTTCAATAGTAGTTAATTGGGATTGAATTTTAAAGCATACTGATTCAACCCCCCCCCTTCTCAGTATTCTGGTGTGTTCAACAAAAGGAACCTAAGTTGAAAAACTAAGAGGGATGCAATGAAAATTTTTGAGACTAAAATATCGAGTCTCAACAGGGCCTAACTTAAAATATTATTTACCAATCATTTCCCTCATTTTATCTGTAATGTACCCTTCACATTCTTGAGCAGTGAGATTGTCCATTAGCCTATTTTGGAGTTCTCGTAGGCTTGTTGGAGTTGATTAGGGGACTCGGTAGCCAACATTGGGCTAAGTGTTGGATTTCGGCATGGCTTTCTATTTATAGCAGTGGCCAGTTTATAGTGCTTACTATTCATAGTAAGCAATACGGCAGGTCAGTATCTTCAGTTTTGTACTAGTTGGTGTTTGGTGAGTACTTACTATTTTTAGCAGTTGCTATTATAGTAAGTCTATTTTGGGAAGCTGGTCTCAGGCCCATGTTTTTTCAATAGTATTATTCCTAAGGTGGTGTTGTTGAGACTAAGGTTGGATTATTTAATATTTGCTTTTTATCAATTACTTAAGTTGGTTTTATAAAATAACTTTATAACTTAAGTGAGGGGGTAGGTGGTCATAAAAAAAGCACCTTGAAGCCTAATGTTATAACTTAACATTGTTTTAGAAGGCAACAAAATCGAAATAGTTTCCTTATGAGCAGTTGGATGCCCAAGGGAGCTATAAGGTGTTAAAAATTAATAAAAATTAAAAAGGGACATAAGGGGGCATTGGAAATTGGAGGGAAAAGGATTCAAGCCTAAAGTTGCCCTAATTTCCCTCTCACCTTCTATAAAGTTGTTTTTTGGCTCTCATTTGCTCATCTTCTATTTGGCAACTTAACACGATGCTGCGGGAATGCTTCCAAAGTACTTTGGCTGCATGTTGAGGACGAAAACCCTTCCCGCATTGAGTTGGTTTAGGTGGTGAAAGATCCACCCTAGCCAGATTAGAGTGGTTCCATCTAGGGATCACATTGTGCTTCAACAGAGTTCTGATTTTCAAAGTTTAGGTGGTGATAAGATGAAGATTTTTCTGGTATTTTGATGTGGGTTTGGAGTTTTGGTGTGTGATATTGCTTGGATTCGATTTGGTAGTTTTTGGAAGTGTTTTGTGGGTGTTTCAAAGGTCTGATTTGCATTTCCAGAATTTTGGAAATCATTATTTTAACAGGTCTGAAAGTGAAATCTGCTCATAGCTCCGTGCACACTAAGTCTTCCGTTCTGGGTATTGGCTTAATGGATTCCTCATGTTTGGGCGTCTCATTTCAAGCATTCATTTGATTTATTTGGCAAAGAACTGAGTTTCTAGAGTTGGTCGCCCTACATAGGTGTTGATGTGTTTTTCGTGACCGCACCAAACAGCGGAACAAAGTTTCCCAACGGATACCCTATTCCCTCTTGAACAAAGTATTTAACATGCTAAGATTGCGAGTAAGATCATGTTTTCAACTCCAAGGTTCCTTAAATGCGAATAGGCTCAGTTTGGTTGATGTGTTTTGCTGTGTTCTTACGAGGGGACTTACGCAATTGTTCAGACTTCTCACAGTTAGGAGCTGATATATGATTTGAAGGGGTTCTTGCGCGTATGATTTGGCAATGTAGTTCGTTTTCCTAAAACTAATCGGAAATATGCAGAAAGTAAAGAGTATAGGGCCTAAGAAACTTGTACACCTACTCTAAATGCAGGATATGTGGAACTTAGTTTTGGCAGACTTCAACTGAATTTCACCTAGCCTCACGTCGGACAGCCTCAGTAAAATTGGTGCAATCTTCAAAGGGATAGCAAAAGATGTTCAAATTATGATTCAACATACATACACCATCACAACGACGCATATAAGCATGCAAACCACAATCAAAGTTAAACTCAAGATAATGTCCAGTTGACCACGCAAGGCGAATTTATCATCAACAAGCCGCTAGTGGTATGGAATGAAAGAAGCTACCTCAACAAAAATGCCACACATCAAAGTAAACTACTTGCATGAAAATTATGCTACTTGGATACGAAAGGAAGAAGAGACCTTGCTAGCTATTCATGACAAGACGAATTCCACCATCAATGAAAAGATCTATTATCATGAAAAGTATTACACAACAATCTCCACAAAAGTTTTCAAAGGGAAAACTTTCTTTCTTCTCCACTATGCAAAATGTCTACAATGCTCTACTATCTAACTCTAGCTCTATCTCAATTCTGGCTCTGATCTAATCTCCTGTTCTAATGAATTACAAATGAGGGGGACTCCCCCTTTTATGGCTAGCCAAGTCCCAAAAGACGGCTAGGGTTACAATTAATAGAGTGGCCAAAATCGTGCCACCTCAGCCCTAACCCTAAAAACTGCCAGAATAGGGAGTGGTACATTAAATGAATCAAAGATTCCCACTCACTCCCATAAATAGTAAATGTAATAAATGCCCATATTCAGTCTTCTAGAAGATCCTCGTCCAGTAGTGCGTTCCCACTTGCCTTCTCTCTGACTGCCAACTCCACGAATCTGCGAAGCACAGCCTCAACTTCCTGAACTGAAATCGGTGGAACACAATCTAACTGAAACTCTAACACTGTGACTGAATGCTCGTGCCTTGTACAAGATTTTCTCGAAGCAATCAAGGAGTCCTGCGTGTTCTGGATCAAAGTGGAGAAAGTAGAAGTATTCTCGAAATCATCTTGTACAAAGGTCTTAACATCTGCAAAGAAAGGCACCAACAAACCCCTCAAATTATCAAGATTAACTTCATCTGGATTCAACCGCCTAGCAAATATAGCCTCAAAGGTATTCTGAACTCCATCTATAATGTTGGCCATAGCTTTATGTACTCTAGCTGAATCCGCTTGTGCCACATCGAAGAAGCCACGCCCTGTGATTGCTGAAGAATACCATCTAGAGAAGTCGTACCTGTCATTCTCCTGAATGACACCTCCATCAATCAGCAATCGCAACGGAACATGCCTCAATGCCTCAAGACGTTGAATTACTCTGCTCTGATAGATAGAAGCATCACCCCAAGCATGATCCACTGCCTCCATCCGTGTCAAAATACTAGAGGCTTGCTGAAAAGCAGAAGCAAGGTCCTCCATAAACTTCTCAGTCTCGGCACGAACTCCCGTGACCCACTTGTCCGCCTCCTGTGCCATTTTTCCTAACTCCATCAAGCCGCTGATCGACTCTCTAGGTATCTCTGCTGGAGGCTCTATCACTGGAACATCCTGCCCTCGAGAACGAGACAACTGTTGAACATATCCTATTAAAGCTTTGTGTTCTCCTTTCAACTTCTTATACTTCCCTTCCTTCTTGAACAACCTGTCCTTGAGGGCGAGGTAGGAGTTATCACACTCCTCCATGATCTGAGCACCAGTAGGGCGTCCCAAATCCAGAGTGGTGACCACATAATTCTCAGGTACTGCTTCATTCTGGTCACACTCAACTCGTGGCACAGCTACATGAAGGGTACGAGAGCCATCCTCTTCAGTGGAGATCTTCGAAAACTTTCTCACTTTCTTCTTCGGTGGAGGGGCACTGATCCGGTTCAAAAACTCTTCCATCTCAACTACTGGATCAATCTCCTCATTGGGGCTTCTTCTCATTCCATCCTTAAGCCAATCAGGCACATCATACTGTATATCGAAGGGCTGCTGCTCCTGTGCCTCTACTTCTCTAACTTGTTCAACTTCTTCATCATTCTGGCGAGGCTCATCGTCCTCAAGTGGCTGAGTATCACCTGACACTATATCATCATCATCGTTCATGGCCACCTCTAACTCCTGCTGAAACTGAGGGTCAGTAATAGTCCCCTCATCATCCTGCTTATCAACCCTATCCGGTGCGTTGACACTCTGGCCAACCGATTCTCTCCGTGGAGGCTGAATATTATCCTGTACCACTTGCACCTGATTCAATGCAATCCTCTGATCAGCAAATAAAGAGACCTCCTGTATACTTGGAGAGCGTGTCTCCAATGGTGATGCAACTGTGACTCGTGGAGGCTCTGGCTGAGTAGGCTCCTGTCTAACTATTTCTTTCTTTCTGGACTCTGGACCTCGTGTAATCTGTTTCTTTCTGCCGGTGGTGGGTGTCCTGTGATCTCCATCATATTGTAAGTCAAGGCAATTGACCTACTCTTCAACCTGCTCACACGTCGATCAACCCATGCTCTAGTAAATGTCATGACTGGGATAGAGAGAGTATCTAAATCTGCAACCTCGGGCTCTGACCAATCGGGAGGTGGAAGTGGAGTATCTCTAACTGCTGCATAATCTGGATGGACAACATCCATGTCTTCATTTACCTGGTCTGGAACCGGAATCACTTCGCACTCCCTAATCAGAGTAATTGGCAACCGGGAAAACATCCTTTTCCTTACTTCAATCTCATCAGCTGCGTCAGCCCAATAATCTTCAATGGTGGCCTTATGTTTAAATTCTTCTGACAACACCCACTTGATGTTATGATGCGGGTCATAGTGTTGTCGACTTGACAACACCCACTTGATGTTATGATGCGGGTCATAGTGTTGTCGACTTGTATGATATGAGAAATGATAAAACTGAAGTTCACTTTCAGCCTCTTTAGCTGCCTGTATTGAAGGACACACCTCATCCGAGTTGCCCATGACAATTGGAAATTCTATTCCTCCCTTTTTCTTCTTCTTTTGAATTTTATCAAAGGCAAGCAGTTGCCTTGATATCTCTAGCATCAATATTCTATCTGTCGGGTACTTAGGCAGTCTATATGGGTACGATGAGAAACCTTGCAGCCTAACATAAGAAAATCTCGTAAACTGTATGAACCAGCATCCATACCTTTCTATCAACTCCTGGGCTTCCTTCGAGATTCTGTGATGTAACCGCTCCTGAAGCAACCTCGTGATATACAGGGTGAAGGAATCGTTGACACGCTTGTGGTGAGTTGTGCTTGACAGGTGCAACTGCGGACAAGCCTCATGAATTTTGAATTGGTGGGAGCCACAGCCGACAGGCTCCTTGTAAGATATCCCCCTGTACTTCGTCATCCGTGCCAACATATAAATGATGTAGGAGCTTATGTAAAACGTCTTCGTTCTTCTCAAGTTCAGGAGCTGCTCATGTAAATTATCGCTTATCATCTCAGCCCAATTGACATAGTCCTTCCCTTCTAGCACCAGGTTGATGTAGTAAAACATCCAAGGCTCAAAAATGAATGATTGTGCACAGCCTCCAACCCTGCTCAGCATCATAATGAGATCACAGTATTCTTGTTTCAAATCCTCCGCTATGATCTGCTTGGGCAACTTCGTTCGAGAAGGCTTAGGAGTGCTCATCCAGTGGGTGTTAATTGTATCCATGCATCTTTCGAAAGCAGAAGCATACATCCGCTCTGCTCGCTCTCTGGATTTATAAATCATATTCCTGTTTACCGGGATCCCGAAAGCTTCACCAATGGCCGCCGGAGTAAGATTGGCTAGCACTTGGCCATCAGGTGACATGATCGACCGGTGTTCCTTCTCGTAGCAATTAGCACACTCCATCATCAGCTCCGAGCATTGAATGGCTGGCGGAAAACCAGCAGCTGCATATAGTCCGCTTCGAACAATGTTGTGCGAAGTGGTCGAAGCCCGATGACTTCCAATTCCAAACATCCTGTTCTTGAAGGTCTCCAGGTTGACGGAGCCCAGGTTAGTATCTGTCAACTTGCCCAGCTTTGAAATGAACTTTGATTCCGGCATGAACGTCTTACTTAGCTTCTTGATCACTGCTTGTCTGGATGCACCATTGTCCTTGCCAGTTGTCCTTGCCTCAGCCATCTGCAAATAGTAAACATCCATCAGCAATTTAATTCATAAAAATAAAATATGACATTGTGTGTAGGGGCTGTAGTCGACTTTAGAAGCTGCAACAACTTCCGTGTTTGCAAACCTCAGCTTCTTTTCTTGAACTTCGAACTTCAACACTTAGAAAAAGATTTCTAAGTAGACTTCAGCCTTAGCAACTTCGATCTGCAACTTTGATAAACTCGTATTTTGCACCAGCAAGTGCGCACTTCTTAGATTCTTGGACTTCAGATTTTGCAAAGCTCAGCAACAAGCTCAAGTCGTACCTCTCAGCACAAGCAACTTCTCCAGCAACTCAAGGCGTCCCCTTCAACTGGCAGCAACAAACTAAACTTAAGCAATCAGCAAGTTCGCCCTTCTTTAACTGCAGATCTGAATACTTTCAGCAACTTCTAAGTGCGCCTCTTCAACAGTCTCAAGCCTCAGCAACTTTGAACTTCAGCAAACTCCACTCTTCAGCAAAGTTTTGAAGTTCTTCAAGCTTCCGTCTTCAACAACTCACTGCAATATCAATCTCAGAGCAAATCGAATTCTCCAGCTGTGAAAACAAGTGAGAAATCTCTTCATTTTATAGCTCAAAATCGAATTCTAGAAGAAGCCATTTTTAGCCAGTGCATTTAACTTCCACCACTCCATTTCAAAAATTCGAATTCTCCCTCTCTGGTATTTCTGACACTTGTCTCTCGACGTTAGGAATCTTGCTCTTCTAGAAACTTGACTTTGACTGGCATCTTTGAATTTGTTTCGGAAAATTTAATTTAAATTCATCTTTTAATTTACCAGCCGGAGCTCTGTCACTTGAAGTTCGAATTTAACTCTTCATCATCTCTGGAAAATTCATCTTCGAAGAATTCAAACATAATCGTCTAGGCAACTGTCTTCAAATTCATCATTGGGAAAGAAAAATTCATTCTGAAAACACATTTTATTCATCTTTGCCTTAGAAAATTTTAAATTCTCCCTTAGGAAAATTCACAATTTGAGCACTGATTAAATTCTTCATTGAAAAAGTGTCGGCGAAGTGCAGAAGACCTGGAAATCCATCTATCATCGCAAATGTTCAGTACCCAGAAGCAAATTTTCTTCAGAATGCTTCGAATCCATGGGTACCCAACGAACGGGTTCATTTAATTTTTGAATTTTGAACCTTAGAAAATATTATTTTCACCATTTTAAATTCATTCTTCGCTTGTAATCATCCTGTGTAGCTCCAATCTGAGAAACTTGAATTCATCTTGCATTATCATCGTCTTCTGACTTCACTGCTGAGAAAACTTGCTCATGCTTCGAAAAATATCACCACCTTGAGCTCCAGGCGTATTTTCTAAGAAGAAAATAATTTTGCCTTAGAAAATATTTTAATCATCCTGCACTCTGAGAATTTGCCTTAGAAAATTTTATTTGTTTGCCAGTGGAGGAAGTATCAACTTTACTTGGAAAAATTTATTCACGCCTGGCACACTTTATTCTCACTTGCCACTTGCATTTCACTCCACACTTAGGAAAATTTTCCAACGCCTTAGAGGAATTTTAAAATCATCTTATACTTTATTTCACTTTGCTTAAGGCGCATAGCACTTGAAGAGGTGATTTAAAAATCACGCCTTACCACATATCCCTTCACCACGCCTTAGAAAATTTTATAACACTCTCCACTCTAGGCGCATAACACTTGATGAAGAAAAACGCCTAGCACACCACCTTTTACCACGCCTTGGCAATATTTCTTACCCCATTTACCACCCTCAATTACCTTTTACACCTCAACATGGGCGCATTTCAGCTTGGCAAGAGGATGACTCCTCAACTTCCATTTTTTGTCTTGACTTGAGGTAGTTTGGGCGCATTTCACCCCTTGAGGAGGACGAACTCCTTTGACTTGTTGACCCTCTTCCATCTTGAGCGCATTTTGATGCATGAGAAGGATAAAGCATGTTGACTTGTTGACTTATTCCTCCTTTGGGCGCATTTAGACATAGCTGGTGGATAAACTTTTTCCAACGCCCTTGGGTGACTCTTCACCTTCCGTTTTTTTGTCCTGACATGCATGCATTTGGGCGCATTTTGCCCCTTGAGGAGGATAAAAAGCTTTGACTTGTTGACTCTCTCTTTCCTTGGGCGCATTTTGATGGATGAGAAGGATAGGCGCATTTAGAGGGGTGAGGAGGATATCTTTCATGCCTTAGAATTTTTTTTGCTATCAATCTTGAGCTGGGCGCATTTTGCTATAGGAGCAGGATGATATTTGTTGACTTCTTTGACTTTTATCACCTTTGGGCGCATTTTACCCCCTGAGGAGGATGGGCGCATTTGGAAGGGGGTGGCGGATTTCCACACTTTGAAAATTTTTCAACCTTCTTTTCTTCAAGTTGGGCGCATTTTGCCATAGCTGCAGGATGAACTTCCAGACTTAGAACTTTTTCATCATTTTTCGCCATCCTACGTGCCTTGCTATTTATAGTAAGTCCTCTGAATTTTGCACCTCTGAAGCTCGGAATGGCCTGAAACTTTGCACACCGCATCCCTATCACCTCGTTGTTCTGCCGACACTGCCATTTTAGTGACCCTTTATTTTTGTTCAAGGTGGTTTACTATAAATAGCAACCCCTTGTTTCTTAGCTGCTCCGATCAACTTGAAATTTGAATGGGGCTCCTCACCACGGATCTATCACGACGCATGCACTTGATTTACTATTTTAGCTTTTCAAATTGACTTACTATAAATAGTAAGTGCTTTTTTGAAATTTCACGATAGCTAAGGGACTGTGGTTTTTCGCTTTCAAAATTTTGACTTTCGCCTATTTTAGGCTCAAGTTTGAAACCCTAATTTGCTTTTGACATCAAAGATGTCTGTCTGCGTTTGCTGCGATTCCGATAACTGCTACTAGGCCACACACAGCTAAAAAAGCAAGTTCCTTACTGAGTGAGTATCTCCGTTTGCATGTCACACCATCGCGAAGTTCTCAAAAAACCCATCAGGAATCACCTGACATGCAAAAGAAACCCCGACATGCAAACCCTAAAAATAGCCTCGGAAGGCTACATTCTAAAAGTGGTCGTCTCGCTTTGCATGTTATATCATCGCGAAGGTCTTGAAAAACCCAGAAGGAATATCCAGAGATGCAAAGAAAAACTCTGCATCTGAATCCTGAAATTCGTGTCGGAAGCCGGACTGCTAAAAATAGTAAGTTGTCCGTTTTCACTCAAATTTTGCACGCAAGTAGCCTGATATGCTCTGAATGCCATGTGATTGTTGGAATTTCAAAAATGCTGATAGACTGCATGTAATTGTGCACTTACTAAAAATAGTAAGTACCTCAGAATCTAATGAAAATTTGCTGAAAACCTGCTGGAAGCACACTAACACAAACGTTAAGCCCAATTTTCAATTTATTGACTTCATTCGACCTTGAACTGACCAGGAAAGATGAAACCCTAATTTCAGACTTGGCGAATTTCACATTTAAACATCACTGACGGGCGCAACCCCTGAAAGGCGGACATCAGAAAAGAGACAGAGCGAGAGAGAGAAGAAAACCCAAGCCAAAAGACCGGAACGGAGCAAAAATTAGGGGGTCCCCATCTTGAATGGGGCGATGTGTGAAAAGGTCACAACACTAGGGAAGTGTGCCTTCTTGAGGGTTTCTTGGATTTCGTGGTCTACTAATGTATAGGCCCAAAATCTGCATATATACGTGATTTGGTGGCTGTTCTTTGGCGTGGGAAACTCATATGTTGTTGGTTATGTTCACACATGACATGTAATGTAAATCAACGAGTGTTGCTGATGAATATTCATTTCTGTTGTACCCAAACCAAATTTTTTGCTTCATCAAGGCATTTTGCTTAAAAGAGTCTAAACTTTGCTAAAATGATGTCAAATACAGTTTTTGGGCAATATCAAGCATGGACTTTGGTCAATGTTGTGTCAGTCAAAAGTAGCTATTGAGCAATACCTGTTGATCAGAACCTGAGTCGGGGACTCAGAATGAGGCATTTCATGATGGAGAAGCATTTCACAACGAGGCTAAACCTTTCCATGGTCATTTCAGTGGCCAAGATGATGATTTCGGTGATCAAATTTATGAAGATTTCTCAAGCAGAAGCAAATCTGTGCCCCTATACCTCAGGGGCGCCCTTCTCCTTGAAGGCCCAAATCTTGTTGCTTTTGTTTGTAAATGCAGTTAATCTCTTTAGAATTAGCCTAGCTCTCTGATAAGCTATCTTGCAAGGTTATCCGAGGTCTACAACTTCGGTTGTTGAGGTCAGGAGCTGAAGGTTCAAGAAGTTGCAGATTACAAAAGGTGGTCAGTTTGCAGCTTTTACAGGGGCGCACTTCTTAAAGAAGGTCTAGAGTTTATTATTCCTGCTTGTTGATACATTCAATCTCTTCCTAATTGGGTTGGCTATTCGACGAGCTATCAAATGCAAACATCCGAGACCCAAAGGTCTGACAGTCAAAGTCAGAAGTTGAGGTTGCAAGGAGTTTTTACATCACAGAAAGTTGTCAACTACCAAATCTGCGCCCCTGTAGCCTAGGGGTGCCCTCCAAGATGACCCCTGAGATGGATGAAATTGCGGATGAGGTCTTCCTGACATTTGTGCTATTCTAGTCCGGTTTCGCAACGCACCAGTTAGCCTGTCAATCCAATATTCTGAGAGATCGTGGCAGGGATTCTACTAGACACGTAAATTTGAGGGTGGAGAAACGTGAAATATACACTGTAGCCTCTGTAGGCCAGGGGCGCCCAACCTTTTGGCTTGTCAAATGGAGTTTTTAGCTTTCGCAGTCTTCACGGGACTTGTGAGAAATTACTCCAGCTATCCAACGAGCCCATCCATCAACCCTCAGGATTTGGAAAATGCTCGTACGTGCGAGTTCTTTGCAGAACTGAGAAATTCAAGACGTCCGGAAAATGGCCAAGTATGGAGCGTATATTTTAAAAAGAAAAGGCTATCGTCTCTTTGAGGTCGTAGAAGCAGTTTTCTCGCTGCGTCACCTCCAGAGACATCTCTTGTAAGATGCTTTAGCTACGCAATGAGACAAATGGTGCACGAATCAGGTCACCCCAGCTCCCGATATCAGAGGTCAAAGTAGGGCATCTGGTTGAAAGTTGTACTTTTGACAAAACGGTGTTTGAGCCTTCTCAGGCCAGGGAGCCCTTACTTTTGGGGTCCCTAATGCAGTCTTTTGATGTCTTACGTGTAGTCGTTGGATGCAGAATACTTCCAGTCACGCAGTGAGCTCACCATCCAGTTAGCAAGGTTCATCGTTCATCGTCAGCAGCTGTTTGAAGTGTTAGATGGCAGAATGGAGAAATGGCCAAGTCTGGTGTATGAAAATCAATTTAATCAAGGGCGCCTAATTCTTTAAGGTGTTAAATGATGGATTTCGCAGTTCTAGCTCCTAGCAGACATTTCATCCTTGTTCTGCAAGCTTTGCGATGAATATCCAGGCTTGGTCTCAACGTCATCCGGTCACTCGAAAATCAGTGCTGAATATGGTCAACTATAACTTTGTAGTCAGCTACAAAGTAGGAAGTTAGCAAAAAACGTAATATCTTGAGCAAATGGACGCTTATGAGGTCAAATGAGGACTTTTTGAAATTAGTGAAGTCTGCTGGACGAGTCCAAATGCTTTACGTGGTTTGTCAATTGAATAAAATAATATTTAAATTTTCAAATTGCATGCCAGCATGAAAGGTGACAATTTTGTCCAATAAGCTATTTTTGGCGCCCCTTTGTGTTGTAAGATGAAATTTGCCTGTGGTTAGCAACTGAATATTTTTATTATTATTTTCCGAACTCCGAATCAGTGTCAGTGTAACTGGGGGGGGTCCAATTAGAATCATTCTATTTTTCAGTTGAGGTTTTAAATCTTGCAGTCAGCAATATGGTGCGAATTTATTCTATTTAAACATGGTGCCATCATTTAATTCATCATCCAACTCAAGAAATTCGCATTTCTTCACAAGCAGAACGAATTCTCTCCAAAGTTGGGCGATTTCATCAGCAATCAAATTTATCAGCATCAAACAATTCCTTTTATAGGTACAGTTTACAGTCATCAACAAATTTGAGAAGCAAGTGGCGATTTTGGTAGAGGAAGAACACATAAAAAACGTCTTTTCTCCTCTCAAATTCATCAGAATTCTCTCAAATTGAATTCGCATGTTCCAGAAACAGGCAAATTTTGGCAAATTTATTCATCTAGATCGATTTCACAGAGCCTCCTCGAGTTAAATTCATGTGCTTGAATTTTCTGGAATTTTTAATTCCAGAGCATTAGTTCTCGAGTTCCTAATTTTCTCAGCTGAAAATTCGTTGCATGGTTGAGTAGAAGTTAGATTTTCGCATATCTGACGTTCTGGGTTGTCTTAGAATCATTTTTTTGGACAAAACCCATATCTCAGATTTTTCGCCGAAAATAACCGTTTGATAGGCTATTTTTAGCTTTCCAGAAATCTTGTCAGAACATAGCCGTGTTCACAGTGTTGTACCCAAAACCAAAATTTTTGCTTCACTAAGGCATTTTGCTTAATTGAGTCTTAATCTTGTTAAAGTGATGTCAGAAGGTCATTTTTGGGGTTTTTAAATATGGAGTTGGTGTTAGTGTCATGTCAGTCGGTTACTGAAGAGATTCAAGAAAAGTGAAAATCTGAACGAAAAACATCAAAATTTTCTATCTCTGGAGAAGGGAGCACATTCTGAAATAGGCGCCCTATCTTTTAGGGGCTTAGATCCTTTTTTAGGGTTTGTCACCTCCAGCAGACATTTGTCCGGCATCACGTCAGCTTCGCAGTGAGCTATCAAGCCTGTCAAACGGACCTGTTTTGTTCGAGTTACAGAAGATACAGTGCAAATCAAGGCGAAAGCGAGAATTGGCTAACACTGGTGAAAAGCGCAGCTTTTCAAAAAGGCGCCCATCTTTTTGAGGTGCCAAACGTAGGTTTTTGGCTAAATGCCACCCAAGATGTTTATCTCACTTTTGTTCGAGCTTCGCGACGCATCCGTCAGCGGGTGAATCTGAGTTGCTGAAGCGCTTGAACTGGAGGTCAAATGTAGGGTCAAATCTTAGTCAAAATATCAAAGGAAAAAGCAAAAGAGCAGCTTTTGAGAAAGGCGCCCAAGCTTTTCAGGCCTTCAATGCTTTCTTTCTGATGATTTCAGATGTCTAATGTGTCCGTGTTACGTTCAGCTTTCCGTTGCCTGTCTCCGTCAGATCAGAAGACGTCTCATTAGTTTGCAGTCGAGGTTTTCATATTATTTTTGTCGTTTCCAGAAATGGCCAAGTCTGGAGAAAAGCGCAGCTTTTCAAAAAGGGCACCCTAGTTTTTCACCCCTCAGATGATGTTTTCTTGGGAAACGTGCCTTTGCAGTCGTCGTGCAGAATGAGGTTAGCTTCGCAGTGAACCTGAGATCCAGTCCTGAAGTTGGCTAAATCAGAAGTTATGAAGGATTTGTTTTTCCCTTCGTACGAAATGCAGAAGTCAGAATTTGACTAAGTCTGAGAAAAAGCGCAGCTTTTGAAAAAGGCGCTTGGATTTTTGAGCCTTCAGATGTCAGTTTTATGGCGTATAGTCTCAAGATATCTTTTGATCAATTTTTGCTTAGCTCCGCGATGCACCTGTCAGTCAGTCAATCGGAGAAGTCAGTCAACCAGTGTCAGAGGATGAACAGAGGTCCCGGCAAAGGTTTTAGCCTAAATTTTCATGAAATTTGGCTAAGTCTGGAATTCGTTTAAGAGTTCAAAGTTGAATTTTCGAAAGTGAGTTGAATGGACGCCTTAACTGGAGTTCTGACTGCAGTTAGACTAAACGATTTCTGGGTTGTCATCTTCAGTTCGTATATTGGCATGTTGAGTGATCTTTCAGTTCGCATGTCGAGTTAACTATTTTGCATGTTCAGTTAACTACCTTGCATGTTGAGTTAACTTGATTGCATGTTCACTTAACTGAAGATTATCAGTGAATGTCAACTGAAGTTCACATGCATGGCGAATTTGGTTGCAATTGTGAAGTTTGTGTGAAGATGGCGCTTCATTAAATGTCAACTGAAGTTCAAGAAGGGACGCCATATTTTGGTGAAGCATAGTTTTGTGAAGCTACGCACTTTTTAAGGAATAATAACTTTAGTTCCGAAAGGGTTGTTATTTTTAGAATTATATTGAAGCATAAGTGTGAAGTTGGCGCATTTTTGAAGGCCAACTGAAGATTGAAAAGGGTCGCTATTTTTAGAATTGTTTAAAGCATGAAATTGGCGTATTCTTTTCAACAAAGATTGTCAACTGAAGTTCTCAAAAGGGACGCTTTAGTTCTAAATTGTGAATTTAAAGCAAGTGTGAAGATGGCGAATTCAACAAGAAATGTTAACTGAAGTCTAACTCGCATGAGGCTTTAAATAAGTTTGCAACTGAAGATTGAAAGGGAAACCCTAAAGCATGGTGCTTTATTTAGCGTATTTTTGTTTCAGTTAACTAAGTTGGGGTCCAATCACAAGCCAAGCGCACTTTTCATGGATTTAGTGCTTTATGTGAATTTTAATGATGAAAGCTTATTTCAGCCATGGCGTCCATTATTTCATGATCTTTAGCTCTGAAGTTCTTATTTCTCTTGAGCGACCAGCAAGCTAAAGGTGCTACAGGTGTCCGATTTCAGCGTTCTTCGTAGCAACGAGTTCAGATTGTTCAGAGGAAGAAGATTCTAGACTTTATTTTCACTTTGCATGCAGATTTTATCAAGTTTCAAAGAAGAGATTTGCAGATTTTTCAGAAGCAGACAAGCAAAACTTTCTATCTTCTGTCTTATTTCTTCTATTTCTCACCTTAGGTACTTTCTTCGCATGTCAAAGAAATTCAACACATATTCAGAATTTGATCATCTGGGTTATGCCGTTTGCAGCAAAACCGCGTCTTAGATTTTTTCGAAAATGTACATAGCTTCTTAGAGCTCTGCTTTTTCGAAGATTTCTTTGCATGTGGGATAAAATCACATCTTTTTGAAAATCTCATCATCTGGGTTTGTTCAGAATTCCGTTGTGCACAAAACCCATGTTCTAGATTTTCTCAAGAAAAATTGCCCCAGGAAGCTCTAAAAACCCCTGCAGTTCTCGACTGAAAAGTCTTTGCATGTTAGGCTAAACGACGTTTTTTCACAATTTTGACGTTGTGGGTTGTCTTAGAATCATTTTCCAGACAAAACCCATGTCTCAGAATTTTTGGTGAAAATTATCCTCCGACAGGTATTTTTAGCCTCACCAGGAGCCATTTTTAACTTTTCAGAGAAAGTTGTCAGAATATAGCCGTGTTCACAGTCAATGGGCAAGTTTTTTAGAAGGTGATTCAACTAGACTGAATTCGAGACCAAATCGGTCTTAATTTAGGTTTTCATCAGAGCAGTTGGCAAAGAAGCGTTAAGTTGCAAAAGGAACAGAGATCACTTCATTTACAAAGCCGCCAAAGCCACTCAGATCTTGTGACATTATCTTCGTGAAAATGGTACCTACGCTGATCTCGAGGTTGTGCAAAGCTGAGTTCGAGAAGCTGATTCGTGATAGCCTTGAAGGAGAACCTATGGCGCCTAAGAGAATATTTCAGTAATTTCAGCCAGTCTTGGAAAGGCGACTGAAGATTGTGACGATGGCGTGCACACAATTACAGAAAGTGACAAAGAATTGAAGAAGCAGATTGTTATTTTTGGACAGCGTGAAAGTGCCAGATGACAAAGAGATCGATGAGTTCTTGATCGAAGTGTTAGACCGAGTTGACATGGAGTGATCTGCCAGTTGGAACCTGCAGTTAATTTCGAGGGTTGAGTCCTGAGCAGCAGTTAACTTGACTTCCAGTCTTCAGTTCACTTGCTGACTTAACACATGCTTATCTCATCCTCGGAATTATCAACACAGGAGTTAGGGTTAGGGTTTCCAGTTAACTGAAGGTAGTGGCCGCTTAACTTTGCTTTAAATAAGGACGTGCATGCTTGCACATTGTCCATTTAGGTTATTTGTACCGGTTAACTGATGGTAGCTTTCCAGTTAACTGTATAGTTTACTTCATTAGGGTTTAATAATTAATCTTGCATGCATTTGCGAGATGTAGTTAACACAAGGTGATTTTAGGGTTCCCTACACCTTGATGTATATAAATAAGAGCTTTGCTCATTTGTAATTAACTTTTGCACGAGAGAGAAATATATGTGTGCCTACCTTGCCCTCAATATTGCTCTTTTGGTATTTGTTCATGTGTCTTTGCTATTATGATTAAGTGTTATGCCACATAGGGTTTCATGCAATTGTAATGGTGGATTCTTTATGTCTTGTGAATCTTTTATCATTTCAATCAAGTGTTATGCCACATAGGGTTTCGTGAGATTGTGATGATAAAATCGTTTTGTGAAATCTTTACTACTTTCAATCAAGTGTTATGCCACATAGGGTTCCATAAGATTGGCGTGGTAAATTCCTCCCATAGTTAGATCTGTTTGAACATATTTACCATTGAGGTCAATTGTTATGCCACGCAGGGTTTCAAGAGATTGAGATGATAAATCTGTTTTGGTGTATCTTTACCATTGTGATCAATCGTTATGCCACATAGGGTTTCGTGAGATTGTAATGATAAAGGCTGTTTTGTGAAGTTTTTACTATTTTGATCAAGTGTTATGCCACACAGGGTTTCATAAGATCATCTTGGTGAATTCTTAAATCTGTTTTGTGCCAATAAACTTGTTTAGATTGAGATGATAGTTGCGCCACCTTGCCTTCAAGTAGAGAATCTAAACACGTTTATCGTGTGATAGTCATCCCTGCTCCATTTCCTCATGCTCTGTTTTCTTGAGGAAATGGATAGATTTAAAGTAGATAGCTTAGTTGTAGTTAATGATCTGCGAAACCAGAAAATCCTTAGCTGCAATGTTCTTGGTTTTCTTAACCTTGTGCCTCTTCCAGCTGAGAACAAAAAGATAGGACTTAGATTACTTTTCTTTTTCATGCATTCCAGCACAACGAGGGAGCTTCCCTCCTAATTTGAAGAGCACTCATTGCGTAGTGTACATAGCTGTCCGTACAAACCTGCACTCCAGAGGTGTTAGATTTTACGCCAACACACAGGGAACAGGTGAGTTTTCAAAATGCAATACACTCGGCTCGAATACAAGATCAAATCAGTCCTAACTCACGACTTCATCGTGACAGTTGAGACGAATCTTCACAAGGTGCTGCCAGAAGCAGTCTTAGATCCAGTCAAGATCAAAGATTCGATTATTTAAAACATTCAGCAATTCGGGTTACTTGAGGCTTCTTGTACCCAAACCAAATTTTTTGCTTCACTAAGGCATTTTGCTAAAAATGGTCTAAACCTAGTTAAAGTGATGTCAAAAGATGGTTTTTGGGCTTTTCAAATATGGAGCTTGTGTCAGTTTCATATCAGTCTGATATTGGAGGGTTTTGAGAAAATCCAAAATCTGAAGGAAAATCATCAAATTTTTCTAACTCTGGAGCAAAGAGCACTTTTTGAAAAAGGCTCCCTTGATTTTAGGGGCCCAGATCTTATTTTTGAGGTTTGTCACCTCCAGCAGACATTTGTTCGGGATCTCGCCAGCTTCGCAACGAGCTATCAAGCCTGTCAAACGAACTTGTTTTGCTAGAGTTATGTGAGATACAACAGAAAACGAGAGAAACGAGAAAATGACTTAACACTGCAAGCAAAAGCGAGCAGTCTATCCCAGGGGCTCCCATCTTTTTGAGGACTTAAACGGAGGTTTCAGATCAAATGACCCCTTTGACGTTTGTTTCACGCCCAGTCCAGCTCCACGTTGCACCCTTTTGCGCGTCAATTTGAATTGCTGAGAAGCCGGGGCGAGTGGACGAACACAAGGTTGAATCTTGATCTCGAGGTCGTGAATACAAGCAAAAGAGCACATTTTCAAAAAGGTGCTTGAGCTTTTGAGGCCTTTAATGCCTTATGTTTGGTGATCTTAAATATTCAGCTTGTTCGTGTTACGTCCAGCTATCCGTTGCCTGTCTTCGTCAGGTCAGAGGATGACTCAGCTGCCTGCAGTCAGAGTTTCAGTGATATTTTGGTCAGTTCCAGAAAATGGCTTATCTCTGGAGAAAAAAGAGCACCTTTTGAAAAAGGCGCCCTCCTTTTTCACCTCTCAAATGATGTTTTCTTGGGAAATGTTCTTTTGCAGTTGTTTTGCAGAATGGTTTTAGCTTGACGTTGCACCAATTCGTCAGTTCTGAAAGTTTGTTGAATGTGAGATACGAGGGAATCTGGTTTACCTTCGTAAGATGAAAATGTTGAGAAAATGGCTATCTCTGGGATGAAAAGAGCACTTTTTGAAAAAGGCGCCCTTGTTTTTCAACCCTCAGATGTTGGAATTTGAAGAAATGTTGTCTTGGCATTGTTATGTGGAATGAGGTCAGCTCCGCAGTGAGCTTGTGATCCAGTCTTGAAACTTGGTCAATTAGTAGTTATGAAGGATTTGTTTTTCCCTTCATACGAGATGGAGATGAGTAAATTTACTAAGTCCGAGAAAAAGAGCAGCTTTTGAAAAGGGCGCTTGGTTTTTTGAGCCCTTAGATCTTAGTTTTATGGTCTGCAGTCTCAAGGAGTGTTTTTATCAGTTTTTGTTCTACTCTACAATGCACTCGTCAGCCAGTCAATCGGGCTTGTCAGTCATTCAGAATCAGTGCTCGAACAAAGGCTCCGACGAAGGTTACAATCCAAATTTTCATTAAAATTCGCTAATTCTGGAAAAACGCCTTAAGGGTCAAAGTTGACTTTTCAAAACAAGTTGACTGGTGTGCCCTAATTAGGGTTTCTGACTTCAGTTCAACTGAACGATTTCTGGGTTGTATGTAGAGATACTGAAGTTCATTTTGAGTTACTATTTTTAGAAGTTCAGTTCATCTGCAGTGTGCATGCATTTGCATGTTCAGTTAACTGAAGAGGATGTTGAGTTCTAATTTGCATGTGAAGTTAACTGTTTTGCATGTGCACTTAACTGACTTGCATGCACAAGTTTAACTGATTTGCATGGGCAATTCAACTAAAGTTAAAAGTGGCGCTCTATTAAAGCATCATTTTCATGCATTTTAAGCTTCAATTCACAGCGAATCACATTCTAGGCATTTGTTTTGAAGGCTTAGTTAAGCATACGCCCTAATTTGAGGCTCAGTTAACTGCCAAATTAAGAGGTGCGCTTTGAGTTTGAGAAGATGGACGAATTTTAAATGAATTTTATTTATTTAAAGACAAAAGTCATCTTTATTTCTTCATTCTTGAACAAGTCGTATCATTCGGAGCTCAAAACATGGTGATTTCTTCATGCATTTGAGGATTCGAGGTGCTACAGGTGTCAGATTTCAACATTCTTTATAGCGTTGGATTCAGATTGTTCAAAAGAAGAATATTCCAGACTTTGTTTTCAGTTTGCATGCAACTTTCATCGAATTCCAAAACAGAGATAAGCGAATTCTACCGAAGCAGAGCAAATAAAACCTTCTTTCTTCTGTCTTATTTCTTCTATTTCTCATCTTAGGTACTTTCTTCGCATGTCAAAGAAAACAGCAAAATATTCAGAATCTGACCATCTAGGTTCGCATATTTCAGCATCAGCAGTAAAACCCATGTCTTAGATTTTTTCGAGAAAATTGCCCCGCAGCCTTCATTCTGAAGCTCTGTGCTTTTTTCCGAAGATTTCTTTGCATGTGGGCCAAAATCACATCTTTTTGAAAATCAAATCATCTGGGTTTGTTCAGAATTCCGTTGTGCACAAAACCCATGTTCCAGATTTTCTTAAGAAAAATTGCCCTGAGAAGCTCTAAAAACCCCAACAATTCTCGACTGAAGAATCTTTGCATGTCAAGCTAAACAACGTGTTTTCGCAATTCTGACATTATGGGTTGTCTTAGAATCCTTTTCTAGACAAAACCCATGTCTCAGAATTTTTGGTGAAAATTATCCTCCGACAGGGTATTTTTAGCCTCACCAGGAGCCATTTTAGCTTTCCAGAGAAAGTTGTCAGAACATAGCCATGTTCATAGTTAATGGGCAAGTTTTTCAGAAGGCAGTTCAACTAGACTGAATTCAAGACCAAATCGGTCTTAATTTATGTTTTCATCAGAGCAGCTGACAATGAAGATCAAGTGCATCCAAGGGTTGATTCAAACAAATTGACAAGCATAGACGCAGGTTGGACACCGTTGGAATTCCGCGTTCTTGTGTATTTCTCGCAACCAGAGTGTTCGCGGTCAAGTTTCGTGATTTCAGCATGCAACACTTTTTCGTTGAGAGGAATCAAGAAAAGCATTAGAAGTATTAAGCTGCAAAAGGAACAGGGATCACTTCAGTTACGGAGCCGCCAAAGTTACTAGTCAGTAAAATGCTAGTTTGAGTGTGCAAAGATTTCCAAGATTGCTCAAGTTGCTGACATTCAGATACTGATGCAGTTAACAATCTCGTTGAGGGATTGGTTGCTCAAGATCACGATCAGTAGACTTCAGTTCCCACCTCTCAAAATAGACATTACACACAGGAGTTTAACTTGGCGTTACCTTCTCAAGTTAACTCACTGTCTCATCTCATGCATGTCTATTATGGGATTATCTTTATTCACTTGAAGTTAGGGTTAGGGTTTTCAGTTAACTGAAGGTAGTGTCTAGTTAACTTTACTTTAAATAAGGACGTGCATGCTTGCACATTGTCCATTTAGGTTAGATGTACCGGTTAACTGATGGTAGCTTTCCAGTTAATTGTATAGTTTACTGTATTAGGGTTTAGTAATAAATCTTGCATGCATTGCAAGACTGTAGTTGACTCAAGGTGATTTTAGGGTTCCCTACACCTTTCGATGTCTATAAATAAGAGCTCTTGCTCATTTGTACATAACTTTTGCGTGATAGCATACATGCTGTGCCTACCTTGCCTGTAGTATTGCTATTATTGTATCTGTTCAAGAACTTTTGCACGAAAGAGAAATATATGCTGTGCCTACCTTGCCCTCAATATTGCTCATTCTGTATCTGTTCATGAGTATTTACTATTGTGATGAATTGTTATGCCACATAGGGTTTCATGCAATTATGATGGTGAATTCTTGCTTTAGTTAGATATAGTGGCTAGTTGATCGTAGATTGTATGTGTGTCTCGCCAATGCAATTTATTATCCTAGTTGGCTATCCTTCATGTTTTGTGTTCAATAAACTCGTTCAGATTGAGCTGATAGATGTGCCACCTTGCCTTCAAGTTGAGAATCCGTTCTTGGTTATCGTATGATGTGTGTGAATAATAAACTTATTCAGATTGAGCTGATAGTTGTGCCACCTTGCCTTCAAGTTGAGAATCTATACTTAGTTTATCGTATATTGTTGTTTCCAATAAGCCTATTCAGGACAAGCGGATAGTTGTGCCACCTTGCCTTCACGTTGTGAGTCGTACACGGCTTATTGTCGGATAATCATTCTGCTCCATTTCCTCATGCTTTGTTTTCTTGAGGAAACTGGATAGATT
The DNA here is from genome assembly GCA_007258455.2 of Sequoia sempervirens. Lineage (NCBI taxonomy): Eukaryota > Viridiplantae > Streptophyta > Pinopsida > Cupressales > Cupressaceae > Sequoia > Sequoia sempervirens. The sequence goes on from VDFB02344825.1 coordinate 85,555, forward strand.
TAAAGTAGTTAGTTTAGTTGTAGTTCATGATCTGCGAAACCAGAAAATCCTTAGCTGCAACGTTCTTGGTTTTCTTAACCTTGTGCCTCTTCCAGCTGAGAACAAAAAGATAGGACTTAGATTACTTTTCTTTTCCATGCATTCCAACACTACGAGGGAGCTTCCCCTCCTAATTTGAAGAGCACTCATTACGCAGTGTGCATAGCTGTCCGTACAAACCTACACTCCAGAGGTGTTAGTTTTTACGCCAACAAGGCTGCTTCTATACCTATCTCCATTCATTGTGTTGAGTTTGTGATGTCTTGTGTTAAGCATTACAACTCCGCTACTCGTGAGATAGTGTTAGTAGATGGACGAGTCATTTGCAGTCTCAAGCCTCTAGACGTTGAAAGAAGTTTTGGTATCCCGTAGCACCCGAGTAGTCTGGTCATTTCTATGGAGTAGTGTGCGCATGCATTCAATGCTGATATAGACAAGTGCTAAAGCAAGATGGCAAAGTGATGGTTGAAGCAAAAGAAGAACAAATTGCCAAACAACGTGGGTCGTGGTGACTACAAGGATGAGTACATGATTCTAATCACACTCTTGAATTGTGTCTCAGGTCATGCACATGCAAACGTTTTCCAACCCTGGATGTATTACATCATTGGTTGCATCATATCTAGGCAGGAGCATTATGACTGGGCATCCTTCATCAGCGATGTTCTCCACGAGCAAATCACTGGTTTCCTAGTTGCCAACGAGTTTCACATGTGTTCTTACCTTGTGTACTTGATCGCTTACCAGGGTCAGTTTAAAGGGTTAAACACGGTTGGCATTCTCAGTGTTCAGAAAGTCTATCACTATTACGATCAGCTTGAGTTCACTAATGCTGAACGTCACTTCAAGCGTGTTCAAGAGGCTTTCCTAACTTTTACAGTGAGAAACTTGGACCAGGAGTTGCACATTCGTATCTCGGCAGTTGCTAGAGCGGCGATGGGTGATGGGCGGACTGGTTCATTTAGTTCCCGACATACACCTACATCCGAGTATATGGATTTACAGGAAATCCAGCCATGCTGCCACGCTATCCTTTAGATAGAACAGTTTTCATGGAGTTCCTGAGGCAGTTACATGATGTTCATCGTCTTTTACGCCGCAAGCATAAACAGGCTGCTAACTTTCCTATGCAGTTCAGAATATATTGGTGCAGAACGATAGTTGATGCCAAAGCTGTAGGACAGGAGCTAGAGAAGTATCGTCTCAAGTATCTTGTTGATATACGTGCCTATGATCCTTGGGGTCATTACACAGCACGCCTCGGTGGTCACGCATACCATAAGCCTACTATGGAGGACTATTGGGCAAATTGCGAGGATGACTTCGAGGTACGCAGATGTAGCTATGGCCACTTCTCTCTCTCACAGATTTTTGTTTTCTTGGCAGAAGATGTGGGAGGTTTATCAGATGATGAGGGAGAAGTCCTTCCTTAGTTTTTCAGAGAGCAGGTTGACACATAGCCGCTGCCAATAGTTGATTGGTACGCCAAGGAGTACGCATCAATAAAAGAGAGGTCTAGTAGAGTTATCCAAAACAGTATACTTTACCTCGACAATAAGAAGACCAAGAGGCTAAACATGCTTAGAGCAGAGCCGCCAGTGGTGGATCCTTCGCTACCTTCCTCGTCAAAACCCAAACAAAAGAAAAGGAGTAACCCTCCTAAGAAAAGTGCGCCTAACAATTCAAAAGGTAAGGCACTTGCCATTGATACACACACAGAGCTTGTCAGAGAGCCAGTTCAAAGGCCATTTTAGAGTTTGCCAGTGCTTGAGGTCCAACCTCGAGTTCCTACGTTGATACTAGAGCAATCACCAGTCCCAATTCGCATCGAATTGGACTTAGACTCTCCATCTCGCAGCAGCTCCTCCACATATTCACTCTCATTGGTGCCTCCTGTTGCTAGTACAGATCCTTCCAGTGGCATTAGCCGAGGCCCGTCTTGGATTGAATCTCAGCTGGGAAGGAAGTGGAGGCAGCCATCCTATGTCCTTGATCATTCAGACTTTGATCATGTTTACCAGGATGCGCTAGACAAGAGGATCAAGAACATGGTCCACGTAGAGAGGAAGACTGCCATACCTCCAGAGGGGAAGAGGTTGGATGAGATTGAAGCTCAGGACTTCGAGATGATCACAGTCAACCTTGGTCGTAGCACTCGCCAGACTTAGGTTGATCTCCTACAAGTTGCTACAGACAGCGCCAGGGATAGAATGCTGAAGGACGGAGAAGATAAGGAAGCCCTCAAGGCTGAAATCAGACAACTTTGTCAGTACATTTCTAGCCTTGTACACAGGTCAGATGTTACTGCCACACTCCCGCCGATGCTTGATCCACCAGCAGAACAGGGCCAGCTTAATCATCTGGTTACTTACGACAAGCGTTTGGAGGAATGGGAGGAGGAGTTCGTTGCTAGAGGGCGCTCTTTGCTTACAGAGCTATATTAGTTGCAGTACAATGCACGAGAGCTCCGTCTACGTCTCTAGGATGAGGAGCGAGATATGGCGATTAACACACCCCGGGATGAGATTATGATTGCTCACTTGAGTGTGGCATATGAATCAGTCACAAATGCAGAGGATAAAGAGGCTATCTACTCTTGGAAAACACAGTTGGTTTTCAAGGAAAAGATAGGGGAAACGATGGCATCAGAGTTGGCTGAGAGTAGAGAGCATGTCACTAGTGCACTCCGGTACGTGAGAACTCTTGTATCTCGCATACTGTGCCAATATCAAATTGTGGATGGTGCGTATGTTGAGCTTGCTGACGTTCAGTTAGAGCTCCAAGTACTCATTCATGACATTTTCAGTGGGGAGACCATTGGCTGTAAGATAGATCAGCTTACAGTCATGTCAGCGTTGTTCGATGAAGCAACCAGGAGCAAAGGTGAACTTCAGTGCCAGATCACAGTTGGTGAGGACTTGTTGCATAGACATAGCATACTTCGGCAGAGTATCAGTGCTCCAAACAGTGTTACAGTTAACAATCTCGTTGAGGGATTGGTTGCTCGAGATCATAGCCAGTAGACTTCAGTTCCCACCTCCCAGGATAGACATTACACACAGGAGTTAAAACTTGGCGTTACCTTTTCAAGTTAACTCGCTGTCTCATCTCATGCATGTCTATTCTGGGACTTCCTTTACACACTTGGAGTTGTATTTAGGGTTTACGTTAACTGATGGTAGTGTTCCAGTTAACTTGCTTTCAATAAGGACGTGCATGCTTGCACATTGTCCATTTTTAGATTAATTGTATCGATTAACTGATGGTAGGTTTCCAGTTAACTGTATAGTTTGCTTTATTAGGGTTAGCAATAAATCTTGCATGCATTGCAAGACTGTAGTTGACTCAAGGTGATTTTAGGGTTCCCTACACCTTTCGATGTCTATAAATAAGAGCTTTTGCTCATTTGTACATAACTTTTGCACGAGAGAGAAATATATGCTGCGCCTACCTTTCCTGTAATATTGCTTGTTCTGTATCTGTTCATGAGTATTTACTGTTAGGATGAATTGTTATGCCACTTGGGTTTCATGCAATTATGATGGTGAATGCTTGCCTTAGTTAGATATAGTGGCTAGTTCGATCGTAGATTGTATGCGTGTCTTGCCTATGCAATTTATTGTCCTAGTTGGCTATCCTTTATGTTTTGTGTTCAATAAACTCATTTAGATTGAGCTGATAGTTGCGCCACCTTGCCTTCAAGTTGAGAATCTGTACTCAGTTATCGTGTGATGTGTGTATTCAATAAACCTATTCACAATTGAGCTGATAGTTGCACCACCTTGCCTTCAAGTTGAGAATCTGTACTTGGTTTATTGTGTGATGTGTGTGAATAATAAACCTATTCAGACAAGCAGATAGTTGTGCCACCTTGCCTTCACGTTGTGAGTCTGTACCCGGTTTATCGTCTGATAATCATTCCCGCTCCATTTCCTCATGATCTGAATTCTTGAGGGAATTGGATAGTATAAGCTTTAGTTTTGTGTGTTGTAGTTAAGTCTTGCGAAACCAGAAAATACTTAGCTGCAACGTATAGAGTTTTTCTTGAACCTTGTGCCTCTTACAGCTAAGACAAAAAGACATGATATAGTTTAGTTTACTTTTCAAGCATTTTTGTCCGCACAACGAGGGGGCTTCCCCTCCTAATTTGAAGAGCACTCATCACGTAGTGTGCATAGCTGTCCGTACCAACTTGCACTCTAGAGGTGGGTGTTGTTATGCCAACAATTTCCGGGTCTGATTATTGCTTTATTGTCATGTCCCCTTCTCAGTGACATCTCTCGGAGTACAGGATTGGCCTATCACACGACCCTCGTAGGCTGATAGATTGGATAGAGGGTCACTTCGGAGCTTGGCTCAGCTTCAGTTTGCAGAGATTGATCAGTAGTCTTTCGTTTGGGTTCAATCGGAGACTTTTTGCAGAATTGCTATTTTTAGCAGTTCCTGGCAGGCAGAGTGGGACCCCTGCTATTTTTAGCAGTATGGCTTTGGCGGTATCCGGAATCACTTCAGAGTTCGTCAGCTTCAGACGGAACAGGAAACGGATAAGTAACGGGAGAAATATTAATATTTAATTACATTGATTAAATATTAATTAATTAATGATTATAATATAAAGTTATAATTTAAAATTATAACTTAAGTGATTTCTCACTGAGGGGTGCGCCATCATTGAAGGGGGCCAAAATTGACATTTGATTTATATTAAAATATTCAGCAGAGACTATTGAAATATTAAAAGATTAAAATATGAATATTTCATTAAAACCCTATTCTTAAGGAAATCGCACTTTTCAGCATTAAGAGGATTTTGCCTTGGGTTTTGGGCCATTATGTGATTATTGGATTTTGAGAACTGATCAAATTGATCTGAGCACAGACTTTAGGGTTTGAACTCGACTTCCTTGGGGAACGAGCCATCTCCAGCGGAAAGCAATTCAGAGAGTGTGAAATATCACTTGATCTATTGCCAGCAGAGGTTTTCTCACACAGAGGAAATCATTGATCTTCAGAGTAAATTCATTTGCAGAGCTTCAGTCATATTCTTTCATTCAGAGATCATCTATCAACCTGGGCGCACCATACCAGAGACTAAGACATTAATTGAGGAGGCCGTACAAATAATAAATGCCGCTGTACCTGGCCGTACCTGTACCAGGCCGTACTATCTGGTCTTGAGCCGTCTTTTGCTTGAAAGAAGAGACGCCTCTTTCCTTGGCTTCCTATCTTCTCCAGTGCAGGCGCATACTAATTGGGCATCATTAGAGGTCATCATTTAGAGGGAGAAGTGCATTTATTGTACCAGCCGTACCAGATTTGTACCTTTCAGCTGTGACAGAAATTACCAGGTTTTCTCAATAAAAATCATTCTTTTTACTTTGCATGCTTCAAAATCTTATTGTATTGTTTCCAGTTGAGCAAGTAAAAGAGACGCCTTCATTCTAGCTTGCATTTTCCATACTTGTTGTTCATCTAGCATCTTTAAGGAATTTATTATTATTTTCAAGAAGAGCCGTACCTTTCATTTATTGCATTGAAAACTCAAAAATTGCAAAAAAACCAAAAACCATCAAAAAAACCTAAAAACAGTCAGAAACGGAGATTTGGGGGAAACTAGGGTTTCTACATTTATCAGGGCTGATATTCCATTGTAATAAGTCTTATTTTGATCTGAAACAGTTCTCTTATTATATGTTGTTGTGTGAAATGGAACATTGTTATCTTCTAGTTATATCTTCTATTTGCATTATTCTATATGTTGGCATGCATCTTGGAAACACATTGGAAACAAGCACTAAACATAACAGCAAACAAACAACCAGCATATAGTGAAAACACAAACAGCATACAGAGATTTCAAAAAAACAAAATCAGGGGTGTATGTTACATTATCCCTTGGCCTATGGGAAATGAAGAAATAGGTTACAGGTTCTCCCATGAATTTAATTTTGAAAAGGAGACATGAAAAACTCCTATCTTGGATTCCCTCTTCATAATGTCAAAGCATGAATGAAGACCAAGCACCTAATTTTTTTTATTGCATTCTGCTATACTTTCTAGAATGTCATGCCCCTACCATGAGATCGTGGTTCTCCTAAGTTTGTAGCTATCTCCTTAAATAATAAAAAGCAGCGATTTTTAAATTAACCAATAATAATATCTTTTTCTTTGTGAAAGTCAACTCAACAATGGAAAATAGGGGGCCGAGCCAGGGGAAAATAATATAAAATTGAAATGGCAAATGGTTTACATAAAACCTAGGCTGACTTAAATAATAAAAGCCAGCGCTTAGTTAATATGAAGGGGCAGCGATCTGAAGGACGTGTCCCTTACTAAGGAACAAGCATGGTGAATGGATGTGGCTTTTCCTCACTGTGGGGATATTAAAGGAGAACAAAATCCAAGAGGAGGCATCATCGAATCATTGAGGAATGAGGAATAAATCTAATGGTAGCAGCAGTTGATCAGATTGGAATGCATTTGAATATATGTATTTAATATATGTACTTGTAACAGCAAGGAATATGTTTTAAGAGTTATAGCAGATCGAATAGAATGGAATCAGCAGCAGACCTAATCAGATAAGTATATTATTGCCAAAATATATGGGGGACAATATATATATATATATATATACACACACGATTATGCAATAATGATGCTTGCAGCAATTATTGAGCCTTATAAGTTGTTATGTTTCCTTAATACGAATATGGATAATAGATTCTTATGTGTTTGATTTACACTAACAATATCTTCTGAATATAAAGGACAGATTGATTGAAGGAGAAGAATATACAAACCAACAATCATCTACAGGGAAAAGTTAAATAAAAGGAAATAGAGGACTGCACCCTTTAAATTGGGAGTAAATGATAAATTGGCATGTGCATATCAATCTGATTTCTTGAGTCGATGGTATGAAATCTGATTTACAATAATGTAGTTGTAGCACCATTTAATATATGTGATTGCGATTGTTTGATTAAAAGATCAGGGTACTAATGATGCATTGTTCTTATGACTGTTTCCTTATATCAGTAAATATGATTAATATTTGTTTTCCATATGTCTTGAATGTTTTAGCCATGATAGAGGAGGTTGAGATTACAAGAGGAGAACGGTGATGGGGCACTCTCCTAGGTACGCCACCTCGAGATGGGGGACCTATTGTGACCTTTTCACACATCACCCCATTCAAAATGGGGACCCCCTAATTTTTGCTCCATTCTGGTCTTTTGGCTTTGGTTTTGTCTCTCTCTCTCTCTCTGTCTGTCTCTTCTCTGCTGTCTGCCTTTCCGGGGATGTGCCCGTCTGTGAGTTTAAAACGTGAAATTTTGGCCGAGTCTGAGAATTAGGGTTTTGAGTCTTCCGCCAGTTTGAAGTCAAATGAAGTGAATAAGTTGAAATATGAGTTTGGCAATGCAGTCAGCATGCTTCTAGCAAGTCCCCAACAAAATCTCATCGAATTCTGGCAACTTACTATTTTTAGTAAGTACCTAATTCAGGGCGTTCTCTCAGCACTTTTGAAGTTCCGATCATTACACTGCATCTAGGACATGTCAGGCTATTTGTCTGCAAATTTTGAGCCAGAACGGACAACTTTCTATTTTTAGTAAGTTCATCTTCAGGAGCTGTTTTTAGGGTTTATATGCGAAGTTTTTCAGTGCATGTCTAGAGATTCTTTCTGGGTTTTTTGAAACCTACGCGATGATGTAACATGCAAAATGAGACGATGAATTTCAGTACTCAGCCTTCAGAGGCTATTTTTAGGGTTTGCATGTTGGAATTTTATACGCATGTCTGGACATTCTTTGTGGGTTTTTCGAAAGCTTTGCAGTGGTATAACATGCAAACCAGGATCAAGACCTTTTTCATAAGCTATTTTTAGGGTTTGCATGCAAAGCTTTTCAGCGCATGTCAGGTTATTCTTTATGGGTTTTTCAAGAGCTACGCAACGATGTGACATGCAAGGCGAGATGATCACTTTTCAGAGACTTACTATTTTTAGCAGGATCATTCCGGCAGCTACCTAGCAGCTCAGTATCACGAACAAAGCAAAGTGCAACAGAAACGAGGTCAAACGGAGGTCATTTGATCGACATGTAGGCCAGATTAGGGTTTCCAGCTTCGAGACCCAAAATGAGGGGTGAAATGCCAGAATTTTTGAAAACCGGTGTATCCCATTGCGATTAGTATCTTTCAAGCTATCCACCGGTAAAATTTGGAGGCAATCGAAGCACTTACTATTTATAGTAAGCCACTTTTGAAACAGGCTATAAATAGTAAGTCAACAACAGGCGCCAGTGTGAATGGTCAGGTCATCCCATGAGGGTTACACCATTCAAATTTCAAGCTGAACGGAGTTGTGGAAGTCTCAGAATCAAGCAGTTACTATAAATAGTAAAACACCTCCAGAAATATGCTATAAATAGCAAGTCAGCACCAAATGGCAGTGTGAGCAGATTAACTAGATCATGAAGGTCCTGTGGCGAAAATTCCAGATCAATCCAAGCTTCAGAAGTATGAAAATCAGAGGGCTTACTAAATATAGTAAACAGGGGCGAGCAAGCTGAGAAATGTCTAAGTCTGAAGAAATTCCTGCTCACCCTGTCAAATGCGCCCAAGATAAGATTGGCTGAAGGATGGAGAAATTTCAAGTGTTAAAGTTCTTGTTTGACCCCTGAAATGCGCCCATGACTGCAGAAGGATAAAATTTTTCTAAGTTTGGAGTTAAATCCTCCTCATACCCCAAAATGCGCCTTATCATGAAGGTGGTGATAGAAAATAAGCTAAGGCAAAAGTTAAATCCTCCTGGACCCCCTAAATGCGCCCTCAGCTTGAGAAGTTGATGGAAAATTTTCTAAGTCTGAAGTCTGTCCTGCTTGACCCCCAAAATGTGCCCATGCTGGTGATCGAATTTTTTTTCTAAGTGTGAAACTTCCTGCTCCTACCCCCAAATGCGCCCAAGGAGAGAAAGAGGGTGAGAAAATTTCTAAGTGTTTGTAAAATCCTCCTCCACCCTCAAAATGCGCCCATGCTAGGAATGAAGTCAAGGCAAGTCCTAAGGCGTTGAAGTTAATTCCTTCACCACATGCCAAATGCGCCCATATGGGCTAGGAAAAGGACAAAAGGGTTGACTTTCTCCTTGACCCTTTGAATGCGCCCAAGTGAAGTTAAGAAAGGTTGCTAGGTGTTAATTCCTCCTTGGGGTCTCATATGTGCCCAACTTGCTATACTATTGGAGATGGATAAAAAAAAATATATGCTAAGGCGTGGTTAATTCCTCCACCCCAAGCAAAATATGCCATGACTGGAGAATGAGTGGAGAAAATTTTTCTAACGCAAAATTCAAATTTTCCTTTTAGACCCCTCAAATGCGCCCATGCTGGTGATGAGACTTAAAAGTTTTTCTAAGACATAAAATTTCACCTCTAGAGGAATAAGCCGAAGTTTGAGAGGGTGATGAATTTTTTCTTGAGACATGGATAAAATTGGCAGTTGAGGAGTCAAAATATACTAGCTTCATGAGGTTGATAAATATGGTCAAGGCCAAGCAAGAAAAATACGCCTAGAGTTGATGCTTTCTGAAGGGAATTTTCTTCTGGGTATTGGACATCTTCGATGAGGAATTGATTTTAAAATTTCCCACGCCTTGCCGAGGATTTTATGATGAAAATTTTGATGGGTGCCTGAATAATGAGATTTTCTAAGGAAAATTTTAAAAGAATTTCTAAGGCAAGAGGAAATAAAAGATGTTTTTGAAAATAAAATGCCTTGGATGGTGAATTTGAAGTTGAATGACTAGATGATTTTGATCAAAGTTCTTCATGAAGGTGAATTTTCTCGACCCTAAGATGGATTAAATTAAATATCAGCTGGTGAAAATGAATTTCTTAAGAGAGTACAGTTGAAGTTAATATTTTTCAAAAAATAAGTTAAAAATGCTAAGTACGCCTTGACTAGTGAAGATGACTCTTCATGAAATTCTAGGTGGTCAAATATTCTGGATGCCAAATGCCAAATGTTGCAGCTGCTTGAGGAGGGAAATTCGAATTCCTGTAGTGGAGTAGTGGAAATTTAATAAACTGGCTAAAATTGGCTTCTTCTAGAATTCGACTTAGCTATATGAACTATGAAGTTATGTTATTTTCTCCATCAACTGGCAAGTTTGATTTGAGCTCTGAAGTGAAAGAAGATTGAAGTGCAAGATAAAACTTGGTGTGGAGAAATTCGAAGTTGGCTCTGAGTGTGAAATAAAATTGAAGCTAAGGAGTGGCTGAAGTAAAGTTGGCCGATTTTCTCTAAGCGCTGAAGTTGCTGAAGATAGCTCGAAAATTTTTCTAAGTACTGAAAGTTCGAAATTGCTACAGGAAGTGTTGAGAATGGTTGAAGTAAGAGCAACTGGCAGAGATAACAATGCTGAATCCAGCAGGGCAAATGCGTCCAGATAGGCTGTGATCAAGAAGCTGAGCAAGTCTTTCCTGCCGGAGTCAAAATTCTCTTCGAAGCTGGGCAGGTTGGCTGATACAAACTTGGGTTCTTTCAACATGGAAGCTTTCAAAAGTCAAATGATGGGAATCGGAGGCCATTGTCCTTCGATCACTTCTCACAATATTGTCAGGAGTGGATTATATGAAACTGCTGGTTTTCCACCAGCAATTCAGTGTCTGGAGCTAATTATGGAGTGTGCTAATTGCTACGACCCTAAGCATAGGTCTATTGTCTCACCTGATGGCAGATTGTTTGCCAACCTCACGCCTGCAGCTATTGGCGAAGCCTTTGAAATTCCTTCACATGAGAAAATGATTTACAAGACGAGAGAACGTGCTGAGCGGATGTATGCTTCAACATTTGAAAGATGTGTTGATATGATCAACTCTCGTTGGATGAACAAGCCCAAGCCCTCTCGCACGAAGTTGCCAAAGCAAATAATATCAGATGATTTGAAGCAGGAGTATTGTGATCTAATTATGATGCTCAGCAGGGTTGGAGGATGTCCTCAGGCATTTATCTTTGAGCCTTGGATGTTCTATTATATCAAACTCGTGTTGGAAGATAAGGAGCATATTAATTGGGCAGTGATGATTAGTGATAATTTGCACGAGCAAGCTCTGGAGTGTGAGGAGAACGAAGACATTCTGCATGGGCTCATACATTATCTACATGTTGGTTCGTGTGACGAAATACAGAGGAATATCATACAAGGAGCCGATTGGATGTGGCTCTCATCAGTTCAAAATTCATGAGGCTTGTCCGCAGCTGCACTTGACAAGCACATCCCATTACAAGAGAGTCAATGATGCCTTCACTAGGCACATAACGAGATCACTTCAGCAAAGGACTCATCACAAGATCTCGAAGGAATCTCAAGAATTGATAGAAAAGTACGGTTGTTGGTTTATCCAATTTCCGAAATTTACTTATGTTAGGCTGCAAGGGTTTTCTTCATATCTGTATAGATTTCCCAAGTACCCTACAAATAGGATTTTGATGTTAGAGATATCTAGGCAACTCATCGCCTATGATAAGATTCAGAAGAAAAAGAAGAAGGGAGGACTGGACTTTCCAATCATCATGGGAAATTCAGACGAAGTGTGTCCTTCACTACAAGCAGCCAGTGAAGCTGAAAATGAGCTTCAGTCTTTCCACTTTTCTTATCACACCAGCAGGCAGCATTATGACCCCCACAACAATATCAGATGGATACTGTTAGAAGAGTTCAGGCACATAGCAAATATTGAAGATTACTGGGCTGGTGCGTGGGATGAGGTTGAAGTTAGAAAGATAATCTTTTCAAGGCTACCTTTGAGCATGATCAGGGAGTGTGAGTGAAATATGCTAACCAATTTTTTCGATAGTTTTACACAATATAAACCAGCACTAGCCAACTTGATTAGCGTTAGCATAAAAAATTGAAATCCAAGCTTGAAAGAACTCACGCCAAGAATGCACACTCAATCCCAAGGAAGGATAGGTGTTGTCATATGGCGAAGAAGCTAAAGAATAGTACTTGAAATGAAACAAACTCAACGTCAAGAATGTGCACTCAAGATCCCACTGAGGGTGAGGTGCTAACATATGACGGAGTGATTAATTGAAAACTGAAACTAATAGGCGGATAACCAGCCATGAAGCTACAACAATCTAATTCATTCGCTGCGGTGGGCATCCACTGAATAGTGGGGATTCACTACTTGAGAGTGGGTACAAAGAAATAACAAGTTCGTTCTCCACACTGGCGGTAAACCATCCAGGGGTAATTAATAAGAAATTAAACTAGTTGCAGCAATAACATTGGTTGGATTAGTACTACTATATCACAACCTTACAATTCAAAAAGACTGAAAATACGAGTATTACAATGATAGAGAAATAAGTCAAGAAGAGAAGAATGTATTCTACCAATGTTCTTTGACTTCCCAATGATAAATTAAAGGCCAAACCGAAAACTAATGCAATCTGATATAAAAATCTGAGTTCTGGAAATTTTGATCAGCAAACTGTAAACACCATAAAATGCTCATAACTTGGTCAAATTACCTCCAAATGACGTGAAATCAGTTGCAATGATCTCCTTGAAGATAGGCGCCCATTCCATGATGAAGAAACAGCAACAAATGATGAGTATTATTTTCTTAGCACAATTCCCAATGTTCTAGAATGGTACGGCCTTGAGCAAGGGCGATTTTGACAAGTAAAAATCATAAACTCAAAACTAAAATCTGAAACTCTCCAAAGATGGTTGCCTTGGGTATAGGAATGGATTGGAAAAGTACCCACAAGCAAATTAAATTCACTCCAAAAGCTGTATGCAAAAACCACTTTCAGCTGTGACTGTATCAGCAACTTCAAAACTGGAAATTTCATCAAAATCTTCAACTATTGAGCTCAATCTGCTAGTCTGATTTGAGAAGCAGCAAATGACCAACTAGGTGTTGTATTTCAAACACGAAATTGGATTGGAACTAGGAGGTAAGCATCCCTCGAAGTATTAAACAAGTTGTCATTTCGACAGCATAACATTAGCATAAAAATATTGGATAATCAGCTCTTCAAACAGCAGCAATATATAAGCTTTAGTTGGCAAATGAAGCAACAAGAACTCTTCAAATTCCAAGAAGTTGAATCACTTCAACTTCCAAAAGGGACGCCACTTTAAGCATTTTACTTTTTGAAATATTAAAATATCATTCAACTTCCCTTTTAGGCATCCATTTCATATTGCAACAATAAAGCATTTATTAAATAATTAAATGCTCACTTGACCCCTTTATGTCCCCTTCTTTAAAACAACTTGAAGTCATCAAGCCTAGGCGTGGGGTACAACTTCAAGACATGAAAATTGACTAAGTCTGAAACTCAGGTCCAAGGAGATAACCAAATACAATGCCCAATGATGAATTGCTAAAAATAGCAAACTGACAAATGCCAAACTGAACCAAGTTGATGATGATGCTTCTGCCAAAAATGAACTTACTAAAAATAGCAAATGCCAAAAATAGTAAGTTAACTTCAAAACCATCAGAAAGCCAAACTGAATACTGAACTGCAAAGGATTGAATTGCTACTAGATAGATACTGCCAAAAGATAGACTTGCTAAAAATAGCAAACTGCTATAAATAGTAAGTCTGCACAACATCCTCTGAACGCCAACTGAGCAGTATCTGAAAGAGGAAACCCTAGTTTCCTACTTCAGCTTAGCCTACGGATTTCTGGAAATAGGCTAAATCCAAAAGAAGAGTGTATGGCCAAAATGGGGACATTACAGTGAGATTATTCTAGTACCAGATCAGGTGGATGAGGACATGAATGTTCTTCATCCAGATTATGAGGCAGTGAGGGATACACCACTCCCACTTCCAGATTGGCCGGAGCCAGAGATTGCCGATTTGGACACACTTTGCATACTAGTCCTGACATTCACCAGAGGATGGGTTGAAAGGCATGTGAATAGGCTGAAGAGTAGGTCAATTCCTTTGATTTACAACTTGATGGGAGATCATAGGACACCAACTGCCACCAAGAAGAAGCAGGTTGCTCAAGCTTCAGAGTCTCGAAGGAAAGAGCCAGTTCAGCTAGAGCCTCCGAGAATTGTGGTAGAATCACCTATGCCATTGGAGACATGTTCTCCAAGCATACAAGAGGTTTCATTGTTCGCTGATCAGAGAAATATATTGAATAAGGAACAGGAGTTACAAGAGGCAAATCAGCCACCACGAAGAGATTCTGTTGGCCAGAGTGTCAATGCACCCACTAGAGGTGATCAACAGGAAGAAGATGAGGAAACTGCTATAGATACACACTTCTAGCATGAGCTTGAGGCAGATCTAGAAGATGATACAGTTACAGGACATAAGGCCCAAGTTTCAGGAGATGCTCAACCCATAGAAGCCAATGAGCCTCGCCATGATGAAGTTAGAGAAGTTCATGAAGAAGAAGCAAGGGATGAGTAGCCATTTGTTATACAACAGGTAGTACCAGATTGGCTCAGAGATAGGATGAGGAGCCCCAGTGAAGAAGCTAATCCAACAGTTGAGATGGAAGAATTCTTGAGTAGGATCAGTGCACCTCCAACAAAGAAGAGAGCTAGGAAATTTTTGAAGATTTCAACAAATGAGGATGGCTCTCGCACCCTTCATGTGGTTGTGCCAAGGGTTGAGTGTGATCGAGATGAGGCTGTGCTAGAAAATTATATGATCACCACCTTGGAGTAAGGTCGCCCCACAGGAGCACAAATAATTGAGGAATGTGATAACTCCTACCAGGCGCTCAAGGACAGATTGCTCAGGACTGAAGGCAAAGCATAGGACTTTGATAGGCTACGTGCAACATTTATCTCGTCCTTGTGGGCAGGAGAATCCAACAATTGAGCTTCCAGTCGAGTTGTCTAGAGAATCAGTTACTGGCTTGGAAGATTTGAGAAAGATGGCACAGGAGGCAGATAAGTGGGTGGCCAGCGTTCGTGTTGAGACGAAAAAGTTTATGGAAGATCTTGCTCATGCTTACCAGCAAGCCTTCAGCATTATGGCACGAATGGATGCAGTTGATCAGGCCTGGGGTGATGCTCATATTTATTAGAGCAAGGTTATTTAGCATTTGGAGGCTTTGATGCATACTCCCTTACAGATGTTGATTGATGGAGGAGTAATTCAGGAGGGAGATAGGTATGATTTTTCCAGCTGGTACTCTTCAGTTGTTGCAGGCCGAGGGTTCTTTGATGCAGCACAGGCAGATTCGGCCAGAGTCAGGAAGGTTTTGACGAACATTATTGATGGAGTCCTGAACACCTTAGAGGCTATCTTTGCTAGGAGGCTGAATTCCGATGAGGTAACGGCTGATGGCTTGAGGAGTAGGTTGCCACCTTTCTTTTAAGAGGTGAAGACTTTTATCCAGAATGACTTTGAGAACACCTCAACTTTCTCAAGCATTATTCAGAACACTCAGGATTCTTTAGTTGCTTGGAGAAAGTCTTGTACGCGGCATGGGCAGGCAGTCACAGTGTTAGAGTTTCAGCTTGATCACATTCCGTCAATCTCAATTCAGGAGGTTGAGGCCGTGCTAGCCAGATTTATTGATTTTGCAGCCAGGGAGAAGGAGAACGGAAACGCCTTTATGGATGATGATCTTGTGGATGATTGATAGTGGGCATTAATTGCTTTTGCTATTCTGGAAGTGAGTGGGAATCTTTTGATTCATTTATTGTACCACTCCCTATTCTGGCAGTTTTTAGGGTTAGGGTTGATGTGGCTTAATCTAAGCCCTCCATTTGATTGTAATCTGAGACGTCCATTGGACTTGGCCAGCTATATAAAGGGGAATCCCCCTCATTTGTACATCATTAGATTAGATTAGAGATCAAAGACTAGAGCAAAGAGACTGATAGTTGTAATAGCTGAGCATAGTTTGTTAGCATAGCATAGTTTGAAGGAGAAGGAAAGTTTTCGTTTGAGAACTTTGTAAGAGATTGTTGTGAAAACTATCATAATAAAGAGAGCTTTCATTGATGGTGAATTCGTCTTTTGTTATGAGCAACTAGCAAGATTTCTTCATCCCTTCCACTTCAAGTAGCTTAGATTAGAGTAATTTTCATTTTCATGCAAGTAGATGTTAATCGTGGATTGTGGTGTTTAATCAAGGCAGCCTCTTTTAATCCATACCACTAGCAGCTTGCTGACGACAAGTTTGCCTTGTGTGGTCAACTGGAAAACTTTACAAACTTAACTTCGGTTATAATTCATGTTTTGGCATGCATCGTCTTGATGGTGTCTTTATGCTGAATCGTAACTTGAAAATTTCTTGCCGCTCCTTTGAAGATTGCACCGACCTTGTGTAAGCTGTCCAACGTGAGGCGAAGCAGAGTCTGGTTAAGGTTTGCTGAGATCGATCCCATATTCGGCCTTAGTATAGAATTTAGATCTTCTAAAAACCTGCACTTATTTCAATTCAGTACAATTTCTGGTTAGTTTTAGGAAGTTCATACCTTATTGCCAAATCATTCGCATCACGCACAAAAATCCCCTTCCAATCATTAACCTGCTGTCAGCTGCAAATATTCTGAACAATTGTGTAAGTCCCCTCGTGAAAACAACAAATCACAACGAACCAACTGAAGGTATTCCATTCCATTATCGGAACCTTGGAGTTGAACATACAATCTCTCTCGCAATCTTAGCGTACAAAATACTTTGATCAAGAGAGAATGGAGTAGCCTTCAGATACTTTGTTCTACTGATTGGTGCGGTCACAAAAATCACGTCAACAGGACCCAGTAGTCCCATAATGGGGGATCAAGTAGTCCTAAGGAGGCCAAGGGGGTACCAATGGGGTACCAATGGTACAATGCCTTGGGCTTAGGAGAGATGGCATGTTCAGGGAACCCGTTGTAATCTCACCCCTCCATCATAGTGAATCAACACAAGAGGCCAGATCATAGAGATAGGGAAATGATTGGCAAGATGAAGGGATAATGGAAAGGGGACACCTCCTAGGTAGACCACCTCATATGGATGCTATGGGCCACATGAGGCCAAGATATCCACTCTTGGGCCTAGGGTAGAAGGGTCCTAGGCACTCCATTGAGTCACATTCTCCCATACTCTCCTATGGTTGAGCCCTCCAAGGATATTAAATGCTTTGTGATTGGATTAGTAATTTGGCCTTGAGTTTACTAATATTTAATTATGATAATTGGCTAATTAATATTATTGTGGTAAATGGTTATAATCTGTGAATCAATGTGATTGTGGTAAATGGGTTCTAATTTGTGTGCAGGGCTTCAATCAAGTGAAAGGTGCTTTGTAACCCATTTGTTCATTTAAAAATTAAAGATTTAGGGAAAATTTAGGGCATTCCCAATTAGGGGATATTACAAGTGGTATCAAAGCATGTTCTTGCCAGCCTACTTTAACCGCCATTCAGTTAGAATTAACTATTCAACCTTCTTCTTAAGTAGGCCAATAGTGCATTTCTATATGCATGTGCCTTCCATGTGCATACTTTGTGACTTCGTGTATTCATACTTTGTGACCTACATATATTCATGCGACTATGTGTATACCTACATATACTTTGTGACTTACATGTATTTATGTGCATGCTTCATATCTTATGTGTCTTTCACATGCATGCTACATGTATTAAGTATATCCAAGTGTTTGCTTCATGCCAGATATGTCTTCAAACAAAGATTACTCCATGTGTGTTTATGATTACTTTATGCTTAAAAACGATGAAAATGTTGTCTGACAAAATGCTTCTTGACTTGAGAAGCACTACCAAATTAACTTATCCAAATTTGAATAATGAGGAGTTGTAGCTATTGAAGTGAAAAGGTGTGACTCCCTCAAATTTGTGATATAAAAAGGAGAGCATTTCATCCATACCATCATTTGAACGATCCAATTAAGAATAGAACCTTAAGTAATTTTGCAAGAGACTTAAATTAGGTTCTCAAGAATAGTGGTGATGAGAGAAAAGTTGTGACCCTCCAAAAGACTACGACTTCTTTATAATGAAGGGTGGTGAATTCTTCAAGAAATAGATATAAAGGATAAATCAATTCATTGACATAAGCAATAATCAATCAAGAAATCAAGAAATCAAAATATCAAAAGATTCCTAAGGAGGGAACAATCAATCATAACTACTCATGTTAGTTGAATCTAACGATACAACTCGACTTCCAATTCTCAAATGGAAATCCCCGTAGTACCATCACTAGTGCATTGAAGTATCATCTTGACCTAGGATGATCAACCTCTTAAAAGCCAAAATAACATTTTTAGAGAATGTAATGAAGACAACTCAATTCTTTAGGAATCTACAAAATTAGACTCTTGGGAGATCTTAAGAGAAATATTGAAATCTATCGTAGGGTATATTCGTCAAGCTTCATGAAGGAAGATACAATTGTTCTAATAAAAAAAATTGTTCTCATTTTTTTGAACAAGACCATATTGCACAAGCAAAGCCATGACACATATAATCATACTCGTAGAAACAATAGCTATGCATGGGTTGACCTTATAACCTACAACATTAATCTAAGTAAACTTGGAACTAGTGATAGAGAAAATATTTTTGAGACTATTCTTCTCCTAAAGTCATTCTTCTTGATTGGAGAGCTCTACATCCATGATTAGGATCAAGAATACCAATATAAATTTGATACAAATTAAGCTACATTATGGGCCCATAACCCACAAATCCCAAGGTTGATCATCCTCACCATTCAACCTTGGGATTTAATAAATCAGGTACTTTCCCAAGATATGAAAATAAATTTAGTACCAAACATGGAGATATGACAAAGAAGAGTGATAACCTCCAATTGAATTAGAGGATGGAACACAAATTGGATAATAGGGTAAAAACTATAAATTTAAGTCCTATTACTTGCTAGGAATGCTAAACTACTATACATCTTTTTGACTTGATCAATCCCATAAATTTGTACTTAAGTATTAATTACTTATGGGAATGAAAAATGTTTATATAAGCTCCTCATTAGAAACAAAACTTGCCTCAAACTTTGTTTGAATGTTTACACAAAATGAAACACACTTTATCTAAGGGAAGTTATCATTCAAACATCTAGGACCTTTACACAAATGAAAAAGTGATTTGGCACAAAGGTGTGGGATCTTGATAACATTCTCGCAATCCATCATGATTTTTTATTTCAACAAAGGGTAATGAAGAGTTTGTATCATTGCCTGGGATCCTTGCAGTGATGAAATGAGAGAAAATGTGTCTTCAGTAACAAATCTTGCCAAATCTTGGTTTTGTTGTTCAGAGTTATTAGGAAGTAATAGTGCATAAATCAGAAGAATATTGGACAACAAATTATCCTCATACTTTAGGGGATGGTATTAACCTTATTGGTAGACGTGTTGAGTTAAGTATACTATTAACCGCCCTTCAAGGACACCATTGTACCATAGAGTCAAATATAATCAAGATAATGGCCACTAGCTGTAGAGTTTTCAATTCCTAATTATATCCAAGTATCGCAACAAAAGCTAATTACATCACTAAAAGAAGCAATGTCCAAAAAATACAAATCTACAAGGTTAATTAAGGATCTGGGTAACTTTAGGAGCATCCTAGAGTTGAAATTGCTTGAGGACAAGCAATATTGGGAAGGGAAGACTGTCATGCCCCTGCCATGAGATCGTGGTTCTCCTAAGTCTGCAGCTATCTCCTTAAATAATAAAAAGCAGCGATTCTTAAATTAACCAATAATAATATCTTTTTCTTTGTGAAAGCCGACTCAACAATGGAAAATAGGGGGCTGACCCAAGGGAAGATAATATAAAATTAAAATGGCAAAAGGTTAATATAAAAGCTGGGCCAACTTAAATAATCAAATCCAGTGCTTAGTTAATATGAAGGGGCAGCGATCTGAAGGATGTGTCCCTTACTAAGGAACGAGCATGGTGAATGGATGTGCCTTTTCCCCACCATGGGGATATAAAAGGAGGTCAAAATCCAAGAGAAGGCACCATCAAATCATTGAGGAATGAAGAATAAATCTGATGGTAGCAGTAGTTGATCAGATTGGAATGCATTCAAATATATGTATTTGTAAAAGCAAGGAATATGCTTTAAGAGTTAGAGCAGATCAAATAGAATGGAATCAGCAGCAGACATAATCAAATAAGTATATTATTACCAGAATATATGGGGGATAGTAAGTATATATATATATATATATTTATATAAAATATAAATATATAAATTATATACGATTATGCAATAATGATGCTTGCAGCAATTATTGAGCCTTATACGTTGTTATGTCTCCTTAATACAAATATGGATAATAGATTCTTATGCATTTGATTTACACTAACAATATCTTCTGAATATAAAGGACATATCGATTGAAGGAGAAGAATATATAGACCAGCAATCATCTACAGGGAAAAGTTAAATAAAAGGAAATAGAGGACTGCACCCTCTAAATTGGGAATAAATGATAAATTAGCATGTGCACAGCAGTCTGATTTCTTGAGTCGGTGGTATGAAATCTGATTTACAATAATGTAGTTGTAGCACCATTTAATATATGTGATTTCGATTGTTTGATTAAAAGATCAGGGTACTAATGATGCATTGTTGTTATGGCTGTTTCATTATATCAGTAAATATGATTAATATTTATTTTCCATATGTTTTGAATGTTTTAGCCATGATAGAGGAGGTTGAGATTACAAGAGGGGAACGGTGATGGGGCACTCTCCTAGGTACGCCACCTTGAGATGGGGGACCAAGTAGTCCCAAGGAGGCCAAGGGGGTACCAATGGTACAACTCCTTGGGTTTAGGAGAGATGGCATTTTTAGGGCACCCATTGTAATCTCAACCCTCCATCACAGTGAATCAATACAAGAGGTCAGATCATAGAGAGAGGGAAATGGTTGGCAAGATGAGGGGATAACGAAAAGGGGACACCTCCTAGGTAGACCACCTCATATGGATGGCATGGGCCACATGAGGCCAAGCTATCCACTCTTGGGCCTAGGGTAGAAGGGTCCTAGGCGCCCCATCGAGTTACATTCTCCCATACTCTCCTGTGGTTGAGCCCTCCAAGGATATTAAATGCTTTGTGATTGGATTAATAATTTGGCCTTGAGTTTACGAATATTTAATTATGATAATTGGCTAATTAATATTATTGTGGTAAATGGTTATAATATGCGAATCAGTGTGATTGTGGTAAATGGGTTCTAATTTGTGTGCAAGGCTTCAATCAGGTGAAAGGTGCTCTCTAACCCATTTTTTCATTTAAAAATTAAAGATTTAGGGCAAATTTAGGGCATTCCCATTTAGGGGACATTACATAGAACTCATTATGAAGATCAATGGTACCTTGTTCCTCCTAGTGGTCTCCAGTCCAAATCTGCTCTCAGTTTGATAGTTGGTAGTTCTCTTCATTAGATTTGGGATTGGGTTACTAAATAACACAGTGATATTTAATTGGACAAATATAGATCAATGAATCCCATCTTTACCTTATTGGAAGTCCCCTTAGGCATTACCTTTGATGAACTAATGCCATGGATAATGTTTATGGTGAATTATATTCCCTATACTTGGCATCAACTTCTGCACAGCTTCATGAGGCTTTATCTTTAGACTTTTCTCAGAATTGATTCCTTGTGTTTTCTCTATCAGCCTAACCTTTTTTAGTTGGGCAATTTTTTTTTCATTTACTGCATTTTATTGCTTCATTTCAATAGGAGTGCGTGTAGGAATCAGATACCTTTTTATTGCTTTCCCCAGGAAATATACAAGAACCACTTTTCCTTTGTATCTTCACTTAACATATTTGAGGTCTTTCAAAATTAATTGGTCCCTTATCTGGTGATTTTGGATAGTATTTTATTTTGTATGCTTTTTAAAGAAATGAAGACATCTAAGAAAAGGTAACAGTAGCTAGAAACATAGTATATAATATCAAAGGTGCTTCAATGCTTATATGCTATGGATATTGTATTATAGAGGAGTTAATCATATATTTTAAATATGCCATTTTTAATCTATTGCTGACTATTTTTTCAATATTTATTTCTGTTTCCACAGTGGTGCATTCTGATAATATGTGTGGCTTCCATCTGGGTTCAAAATCAACAAGTATCAGCTTGGATGTTGATGGGAGGAGTAGCTGCATCTCGTTTGGGATTATGGATGTTTGATCTTTCTGTGGTACAGCAAATGCAGGTATATTTTCTGTTTGATTAAGGAATAAATTTGTTATTCATAGGCACAGATACAATATATTGCCAATTTGATTAAGCAATGGTATTGATTCCTTAAAATTAAGGATCCTATTGCTTCTAGAAAACAGTTATTATTCTAGTTTACGATGCACTTGTATATCAAGATGATCTGAGTTAGAATGAAGGTCACAGAGAATAGTTTATACTAAATTTTTTGTTCAAGAATATTTATTTTGAACCATCTTTCTTCTTTTTTATGGTGACAATTTCTGATGAATGTTTGCATTACGATTTTTATAGGCCAATAAATAAAATCATGAGCTTATTAGTATTATCATTTGTATACTTGAGGATGATAAAAAATAGCTTCTAAATTCTAATCTTTAGCTATGGCTAAAATAAACAGGGTGGAATATTAATATAACAGGGCTTATAACAGGATCTTGGGTTCCCTTATGCATACCTTTAATTTGGCTGAGGCGCTGGGAATCAAATATGGGCTTCTCAAGGCCTAAAGATTTAGGCTTGAAGATGCTATATTGGAAATGAACTCACAATCCTTGGTTTCATATTTCCAAGGACAGCAGAAAAGGCCTAGCAATTGGAGGATTGCCAATGTGGTTGAAGAACTTAAACCAACTATGAAACTAATAAAATATTTTAAATTCATATATGCCAGAATGAACAGAAGTAAAGTGTATGACTTGTTCAGACCTGTCAGCAGTACAAGTAAGCATAATCCTATCTTTTGGTACCCAGGTTGGTACCCCTGCGAAACTTTGTCTTCAGTCAAGTTTGTAGTCATAGACCATGTCATAAAAAATGCTCCCTCAAGTGGCAATTGCATTATGAATATCTACCAAAGTGTTGTACCCAAAACGAATTTTTTGCTTCATTAAGGCATTTTGATTAAAATAGTCTAAATCCTGTAAAATTGTCGTCAAAAGTCAGTTTTTGGTCAACTCAAGCATGGGCTTTTTGTGGGTTTAATGTCTAGAAGATACTAGAAAAAATTGAAAATTTTGAAAATTAGGGTTTCCGGGCCCCTATTTTTGGAAAAAAACCCTAAAAATAGGGTCTTGTCAGAATTGGCTGAAATTTATTTTGATTGGCTTATTTCATGTTATATCCCTTGCTACTTCTAATCTAAGTTCTTGCCCTTAAGGAATATCATAAGGGTTACCAAAATCCAAACAAAGATCTTGGTTACTATAACCTTCTAACACTTCAGGGTTTTTCACCTAAAGGAGAGGGAATAGACCAAAATGTCAATGTATTACACTTCTTAAACCACTCTTGAATTTCCTTACACAATCTGGTCTAAGTTCACTCCAAGGAATATTGTCGAACACTTCTCTTGCAAACTCTCAACTAGCTGTTTCTGAGTTTTCAGTTTGTTTGTCTTCAAATGGCTTCAAATGAATTCTAGTAGCTTACAAATTAACTCTACAAAGTCTATATAAAGAACTAAATACAAATGTAATCTCTTTTTGGCTTTTTAGATGCAAATACATGAGTTCTACATGAAAAACATACTCCTACAGCCAACTGACATTTTAGCAAACAGTTGGTATGCAAACTATTAGGCTGATTACAAATGATATTAAAATGCTCAATGACAGCTACAAATGACCAGAAACTTATAACTTCTTTATTGCAATATGATGTCAACTACAATGCTGATATAAAATGAGCCAAGACTCTTGGCATTACAACATACGCAATCTATGCAAATTCTGAGTACAAAATGCAGCCTTGGTATTAAATCTAGAATGCAAATGAATATGCAACAAATGGCAAGAGGAACCTGGTACAATAATTGTAGATGAGCTGGAGACTTGATAGCTACTTTTGTTGATGAAGAAGACCTTCCCAAATGAAGAAATTGAACCCCTAGTAGTGCTGCCCCTGTTCTGGATCAGATTGCTTGTAATAAAATATTATCAACTTCTTTCACCTCTTTTAAGCTCCAAAAATCATCAATAGATGCCCAAGAGTGGTGTGCCTCACTTCCTAGAAGAAATCGATGCCAAATAAGACTCCCATGAATTAAATCATACCTCTCCAGCAGGCTGATATGTGACTGGAAAATTATATCAGAATATTATGTTCTCCAAAAATCATTCCCAACAAGTATGAAGATGAAGACTATAATCAATTAAAATGCTCTTCAACTACTCCAATTGATTATCTCTCAAAATTGGCCTTTGGCCACAATTTTTCTACAATGAGAAGTCTGATGTAACTCCTCCAACAGCTGCAACCCTTCAAAAGATATTTCACTTCCTCAATTATGCTATCAATGGGAGTTTTCGATCCCAAAGACCAAATGAAACAAACTGCAAAAACCCTTGGCTCCACAACTGAAATTGTCAAATATCAATATTCAAATCTGGATGATCAAACAATGAGCCCTTAATATGTGAGAGCTCAAACACTTTCCTTGCCAATGTGGGATAAAAGATATATTCCCCTTTTAATTTTATAATTGCACTTTATTATAATATTAAAATATAACTCATCAAGTGCAATATGATAACACAATATATTATCCAACAATATGTTTTTTAACACAATGTGTTATCAAACGGTGTGTTATCAAACAATGTGTTATCCAACATCCAAGATACCATAAGAATCATCAAATTAACTCCTGAATCCATGAAGTGAGCCAACCACCATTTGGGTAACTGCCAAGAAAACCCTCTAAACAAGCCCTATTAGCCTACGAGGGCCACTGATAAGCTAATCCAACCACAAACAACATCAGGCTAGAAAAGGGGACATTACATTTCACATCACGATCACATTGGTGAAGTCAAAATCAAGAAAAAGTTAGTTTAAGTCTGGTGGGTAGTTTTCACTTTTCAGAAGAAAAGTTAGGACCTCTAAGGTCATCAAGGCAGTTGGCTAGTACCAGGTGTTGAAATCTAAGCCTCAAACTCATCACAGAGGTTTCTGGGGCGAAAGATGCTGAAAAAGATGCTTCACGACGAAGGGGATTTTCAAATGGTGAAAAATGCAAAAAATATTTCAAGTCTGGAAACACTACGCCTTGCTACATGGGAGACGCTTGTGCAATAAATGTGCAAGTCAACTTTGCAGTTTCCGTACACATAAAAATGGTTAAATACAATCACGCACTCGCGCCAGCAGCAATAATGCTTAAGCGTAGTCAGCTCAGCAAGCATCACAGTGTTCACGAAGTGCGAAATGGAGAAAATCATCAATTTTGGAGCAAATCTGTGCCCCTGCAAGCCAGGGGCACCCTTCAATTTGAAGACTCAGATGCTGTTGAAAATGGTTGCAAAGACATTCATCGTCTCCAGATTTCTACCAACCTTCTAATGAGTCATCAAGCAAATCCATCAGATTTGTGGAACTCAGGCAAACGATGGCGAAAGCGGAAGAAATGGGAAATTTATGCATCAAAGACGACAGTCAAAATATGAAATCTGCGCCTCTCTAGCCCAGGGGCGCCCTTGAATAAAGCCTATCAAATGTCAAAATTTGTAGAAACTATTTCCGGGGGATCTCTTCAGATTCAACTTAGCTTCGCGATGAATCCATTCACTAGTCTGTAAGACATACTAAGCAACCGTGGTAGTTCATCCAGCGAACACGTAAAACGAAGGGAAAATAAAAGTGAAAATATCAAATTGTACCTCTACAGGCCAGGGGCGCCTAGCCTTTTGGCTAGCTAGTTGAGGTTTTCGGTAGCTGTCGTCTTCACGAGATTTGTTCAGAATCCTTCTAGCTACGTAGTGAATCCAACCGTCACCCCTTGGGATTTGTCAAACGCCTGTAGATGCAGAAAATGCTGAAGGATAAAGGCAAGCAGGAAAACGGCTAAGTATGGAAAAATGCACCTTCCTTGAGAAAGGCACCCTTCTACTGGAGGTCTTAGAAGCAATTTTCTAGCTTCGTCACTCCCAAGAAAATCTCTTCCAAGTTCTTTCATCTCTGCGATGAGATCATCGGCCCAAACATCGGAGCAATCCAGCTCCCGGCAACAAAGGTCAAAGTGGAGCATTCGATTAAAAGTTACAACTTGCAAAATCATTCTCATAAGCTCAATTGCGCCCCTACAGGCCAGGGGCCCCCTTGCATTCGAGGTTCTTAATCTAACTTTCAAACGTTGAACATACAGTCATCCTTTGTGGAAGTCTTCCAGCTACGCGATGGATCCAACATCCAATCGACGGGAGTCATCATTCACTGATAGTGACAGATTGAAGCACGAAGAGACAATACAAAAAATGGCTAAGTTTGGTGTCATATGCACCCTTTTGAAAATAGGCGCCCTTGAATTTGAGGCATCAGACAGTTTTTAGCTCTCATAGCTCCCAGCAACATTTCATCAGACTTGTTCCAGCTACGCGATAAATGTATCAACTTAGCTCCAAGATCAACCGGGCATCTAAAATTTAGGGTCTAATAGAGGCTACGATGACATTTACAAAGCTAAAGAGTAGGAAGTTAGCAAAAAGCTTCAAGACTGAGTAATGGTGCCCAAAAAGTCAAAGATTGACTTTCAAAATTGAAGTACATGTTGTGGCTACCCTATAAAGGTGGAATCAGTTAATTGAATTGAAAAATATTAAAACTTCAATTTTAAATGCCAGCTTTACTTGCATGTGACGTATTTATGCCTTGCATGTTGGGTGGCGCCCATTTCAAGGATCAGTTTCAGTTTCTGTTAACTAAGTGCAGCCCAATGAGATAATTCCATCCAAAAATTAGTGTGACACCTTAACTCTCAAAAAATTCTTTAAATATGCATTTGGGCGTCCATTATTTTCACAACAGATTGAAGGCAAACACGTATTTTCTTGTGCAAGCAAGATCTGAAGGTGCTACAAGTGATATTTTTCAGTGTTCTTCACAGATACAGGTCCAGATTGCTCAACAAACTTCATTCAAGAATACGCGTCATTTCTTATAGAGGCAGAATATAACTTCTATTTTCTCTCTCTATTTCTTCTATCTTTGTTTTAGGTTTTCTCTCGCATGTCAAAGTAAACGACAATTTTTCACAGTTCTGATCATCTGGGTATGTTGTGCACGACTTTCTCTACAAAACCCATGTGCTAGATTTTTTTAGGAAAAATTGCCCTGTAGCTTCACTTTTTGAAGCTTTGCTTTTTTCCGAAGATTCCTTTGCATGGTAGAGGAAAACTCAATATTTTGAAAAACGAAAAATCTGGGTTTGATCAACATATTTTCTCTACAAAACCCATATTCCAGAATTTTTTGGAAAATATTTCCCCCGCAGCCCTTATTGCCCCCTGTTGCTTTTTTCCAAAAAGTATTTGCATGTGAAGTGAAAAGGCATTTTTTTGAATTTCTGACGTTGTGGGTTTGATTAAAATTATTTTCTCTACAACACCCATGTCACAATTTTTTTTGTGAAAATTGCCACTCAATAGCTATTTTTAGCCTCACCAGGAGCTATTTTAGCCTCACCGGAAAAATTATCAGAACATAGCCGTGTTTACAGTCAACAAGCTAGTTTTTCAAAATGCAATTCACTCAAACTGAATTCAAGACTAAAACGGTCTTAATTCATGATTTCATCAAAACAACTGACATAGATTTGCATTAGGTGGATCTAGAGGTTGACTTGAACGCTTTAGAAATGAGTCAGATCACACTTCAAAACATCGAGGAATCCAGGTTGCTAGAGGCGGCCTCACTTCCGATCACAGTATAGTGTATAGAATTCATAATGGCTTGTGTAAAGCATTACAACTCTACTACACGAGAAATTCAATCAGTGGATGGACGAGTGTCAGGCCCATAGACATCGAGAAGTGCTTTGGTATTCCTCCAAATTCAAATAATTTGGTCATTACCATGGAACAGTGTGAGAAGGCGTTCAATGTTGATAAGGAGAAATGTCAGAGGAGAATGGCAGAGAGATGGCTCAAACAGAAGAAAGTTAACTTGCCAAAGAATGTGGGTTGTGGAAAGTTCACAGATGAATATGCAGTTATGATTACCCTTCTTAACCATGTTTCCGGTCAAGCAGATGCCAAAAAATTCCAGACTTGTATGTATTACATCATGGCTCAGATCATCAATAGAAAAGAGCATTACGACTAGGCCTCTTTGATCAACGACGTTCTCCACAGACAGATGACCGGCTTCTTGGTTGCTCACGAGTTTCACATGTGTTCGTACCTTGTGTATCTGATAGCCTTCCAAGGCTAGTTTAGAGGGTTGAACACTGTGGGGATTCTAAGTGTACAAAAAGTTCATCAATATTAATCACAGCCTGAGTTCACACAGTCTGAGCGACACTTCAAGCGAGTGCAGGAAGTATTTTTGATGTACATAGTGAGGAATCTGGATCGGGAGTTATATGTACATATCTCAGCGGAAGCCAAATCAACAATGGTAGAATGGGAAAATTGGTTCATCCAGTTCCCTACTTTTACTTACATCCATGTGTACAGATACGTAGGTCATCCAGCCATGTTACCCCGTTATCCTTTGGATAAGGTGGTGTTCATGAAATTTCTACGACAGTTGTACGATGTTCACTCCTATCTACGCAACAAACGCAAGCTGGCTACCACTTTTCCATTACATATGGGGTTTATAGGTGCAAGACAGGAGTTGACGCCAAGGCTATGGGCCATGAGTTGGAAAGACTTAATCTTAAGTATCTCATCGAGATACGCTCATATGACCCTTGGGGTTACTTCTCAGCACGCCTTGGCGTTCGTTCTTATCACAAGCCTTCTATGGAAGACTACTGATTCAACTGTGAGGACAAGTTCGAGGTGCGTCGGCGCAACTACAACATGTTCACCCTTTCACAGATTTCTGATTTCATGTCAGAGGATGTGGGAGGGTTGTCAGATGATGATGGGGATGACACATTTCCTCAATTCTTCAGAGAACAAGTTGACACGCAATCGCTTCCAGCCGTTGATTGGTTCGCCAAGGAATGTGCATCTGTTAAGGAAAGATCAAGCAGGTTTTTCAAAAGAAACATACTCTACTTTAATAGCAAGAGGACAAGGAGGGCAGCCATGCCAAACACAAAGTTGCCACCGGCAGTTACTTCACTACCTTCCACGTGAAAGTCAAAACCCAGACAAAAGAAAAGGAGTAATCCTCCTAAAGGAAGCAAAATGCCTTGGAATTCAAAGGGAAAAGCACTAGTTGCTGATTTTGACCAGCAAGAACATGTGGAGATTGCCACAAATTTAGTTGAGAGCATGCTAGAAACAAATATAGAACTTCCCATGTCATCACCAACACCACAATAGTCTTCGGTTCACATCAACTTGGAGCCAGACTCGCCACCACGTAGCAGTGCTTCCACACATTCCCACTCATCAAGAGTTCCTCAGACTAGCACCAATCCTTCCAGTGAGATTAGTCGAGACTCGTCTTGGCTTGAGAATCAGTTGGGTAAAAAGAGGAGGAAGCCATCCTATAAACTAGACTTCTTAGATTTTGATCATGTCTATCAAGACACGCCAGATAAAAAGATAAAGAAGCAGGTCCATGTGGAAAGTAATGTTGACAAGGAGATCATAATTGAGACCTTTGCAGCCCAGAGGATAAAACTTTGGACGGGGTAGAAGTTGATGACTTCACCTTGCTAAAGGTCAACCTTGGTAGAAGTACATACCAAGCAGATGTTGATTTCCTCGAGGTTGCAATGGAAAGCATAAAGGAGAGAGTGATAAAGGACGGAGAAGATAAAGCAACTCTCAAGGCTGAAAACCTGCAGCTTTGCCAATATATCCCCAACCTTATGCACAACAATCAGAATGTCACCGCCTTGCTCCCACAAATGTTAGAGTTACCAGCAGAACAAAATTAGCTAAATCAGTTGGTTGTATACGGGAATCGCTTAAAAGACTGGGAGGAGGAGTTCGTCACAAGGGGCCACATCATACTTTTAGAATTGTACCAGTTGAAGTACAATGCCCATGAACTTCGCACACAGATTCAGGATTCAGAGCGAGACTTAGCGATTGACAAACCATGAAATGAGATCTTGGTCTCTCACCTGAGGATGACATATGATTCGGTCATTGCAAAAGAGGATAAGGAAGCTATTTTTGCTTGGAGAGAACAATTAATCTTCAAGGTAAAAATACATGAAACAATTTCTGTAGAGTTGCCCGAGAACAGAGAAAAGGTGACAAGTGCTATCAAGTTCGTGAGAACTTTCATGTCACAAGTCCCTTGCCAGTATTAGCGTGAGGGTGGTGAATACATCGAGCTCGTCAACAGACAGTCAAAGTTGCAGATACTCATTCACGGGATTTTCAGTGGCGATTCAGTTGGCTGTAAGTTGGATTAACTTACAGTCTTGTCAGCATTATTTGATGAGGCGGCCAAGAGTGGAGGAAAATTGCAGAGTCAGATCATAGGCGGTGAAGAGATGCCGAGGAGACACCGAGTACTTCAGAGGAGTATTAGTGCTCCAGATGGTGATGCAGTCTACAACCTCATGGAAGGATTAATTGCTCGAGATAGTAACCAATGAACTACAGATCAGGGCGTCCCACCTTTTCAGGATAGACATTATGATTAGACACAACAGTTAACTTGATGCTTCTTTCCGAGTTAACGCGCTGATCCACATATCATTGCATGTTTATTTTGGAGATACCTATGTATATATGGAGTTCTCATTTAGTTTTTAGTTTTAGTTAACTGATGTTAGTTATCAATTGACTCTCTTATCAATAAGGATTTGCGTGTTGCAACGTCCATTTAGTCTAGTTTTAGTTTAGTTAATTGAGGTAATTTTTCCAGTTAACTATTTAGTTGCATACATTTAGGTTTAGCAATAACTCTTGTATGCTTGCAAGACTCATGTTAACTCAAGGATATTTTAGGGTTCCCTACTCCTTTGAGGTCTATAAATAAGAGCACCTTTGCTCATTGTATTTGAACTTTTGCTGTGATAATAAATTACTGGGTCACCTTGCCGTGCAATATTGTTATTTTGTACTTTTTCACTTTGTTAATATAAAGTCGGTTGATTGTTCATTTGTGTGATAGGTCTCCTTCATACAATTTTTTGTCTTGGGTTTATTTGTTTCTAATAATCTTGTCTCATATCTACACCTTGGATAGAGTATTTTACCTCCTTGGGAATTTAGAGATAAAGATTATCGTTTGATGTTGTTTCTAGTAATCTTGTTTTCAGCCTACACCTCGGATAGAGTACTTTACCTCCTTGGGAATCCTGAGATCAAGCTTGCCATTTAATGTTTGTTTCCAATAACCTACTTTCAGCCTACACCTCGGATAGTGTATTTTACCTCCTTGGGAATCTTGAGAACTAGTTTATTGTTTGTTGTCGTTTTCAATAACCTTTATTTCAGCCTACACCTCGGATAGAGTATTTTACCTCCTTGGGAATTCTGTGATAAAGTTTATCATATATCAATTCCTTGCTCCTAATTCCTCTTGCTTTGTTTATCTAGAGGAGATAGGATAGTTTTAGCATTAGCTTAGTTGTAGTTAAGATTTGCGGAAACCAAAGAAAAACCTTAGCTGCAATGTATTGGTCTTCTTAACCTTGTGCCTCTTCCAGCTGAGTCAAAAAGATAGGATTTAGAATAATTTACTTTTTCACGCATATCAGCAAAAGAGGGAGCTTCCCCTCCTAATTTGAAGAGCAGTTAATACTGTGCATAGTTGTCCATTGCCAATACGCACTGCAAAGGTGCGAATTGTAACACCAACAGTTTTTTGGCGCCCACCATGGGGGCACGAGGCAAGAAAACTTCAAGAAAAGCTTAATGCTTTTATGTCCCGGGAATGACCATTTGGCGTCCTACTGCTCCAATTCAACAACCAAGACTCACTTCGGCCATTATACTGTTAATTTTAGACCAAAAATGAAGATAAGCAGCAATAACAAATTCAAACAATAAAACACAACATATACCCTGGGAAAACCCTCCTTCTTGAGGGAGAAAACCCAGCAACAATATATCACCTATATATTGAATAGAATAGCAATAAAATGCTTTACAAGGAGGCCAAACACAAGGCTGATCTGAAATGATAATGATGACACCACACACAATGAATATCGAACTTCTTAAGTCGATCTGCTATAAATATAACTCGAACTCCTGCTGATGCGAATTTGCTTGAATAAAAAATATAAATGAATGATAATGGAGAGAGCAGCGCCTTGTATAAATACTAGTCAATATGATCTCCAACAAACAATGCGTCTCTTCAAGATAAATCGGCCTCTTACAAAATGATGTCTCTTACAAAGGTGGTGAACATTTTATTTATGTCGGCTACAATAAATAAAATATAAATTGTTATTTGAATGGAATCACCTCTTCACAAAAGTCGGCTCCAAATAAATAAATGGCTATTTATTTATTTGCTTATTACTTATATCGATAGAAGGATGAGGCCCGAAGCTATATCATCAACACTTCCTCTTAGCTAGGGAGGAATCCTTCTAGATATCCAATGTCATGGAGTCTTTCAACATGACACCCACAATGGCTACAACCATTTGTGGAGAAGAGTTCATCACGGAGTCACTCAATGTGATATCGTCATGGAGTCACTCAACATGACGTCCATCATGGCTACACCCATGTATGGAAAAAAACAAGAGTACAAGGCCCATCATGGAGTCACTCGATGTGATGTCATCATGGAGTCTCTCAACATGATGTCCACCATGGCTACTCCCATGTGTGGATAAACACAAGTACAAAGGAATCATCACAGAGTCTCTCAACGTCATGTTGTCATGGAGTCTCTCAACATGACATCCACCATGGCTACTCCCAGAGGGTGGAAAGAACCACATCTCCGTCTCAGAGATGGACAAGGGCTTTCACCTCAAATTTCTCCGTCTCAAAGAAAAATTCATTATGGAAAATCACAAAAGATCATTGATGCCGAGTCTCCCTCTCAACAAGGGCTTCATTCTCCACAACTCCAAGCTTGTCTTGAAAGTGCACAAACTTCACTCTGGAGAGAGGCTTGGTGAGAATTTCAGTCGTTTGATCATCAATGCAAATATATCTCAACTGAATAGCTTTCCTCAATACCATATCTTTGATGTAATGGTATTTGATCTCAACATGTTTTGTTCTGTCATGGAGCACTAGATTGACAGATAGCTTCACACAACTTTGATTGTCACAATGAGTAACAGTTGGCTCCAATGATTGTCCAAACAATCCTGCAAGGAGCTTCTGAAGCCACACTGCTTCTCGGGCTGCTACACATGCTGCAATATATTCGGCCTCTGCAGTGCTTAGTGCTAGTGAAGACTACTTCCTGCTACACCAAGAAAACATTGTAGACCCCAAGCTAAAGCAACATCCGGAGGTGCTCTTTTTGTTAGCTACACTCCCAGCCCAATCAGAATTAGAATAGCCTTGCAACTTTAGGTCTACACTCGAAGTATATCTCAGGCCATATCCAACTGTACCACACAAGTATCTCAAGATATGCTTAGCTGCAACCAGATGAATTTTCCTTGGTTCACACATGAATTGACTGAGGGCACTCACTGCATAGAAAATTTCTGGTCTAGTATTGACTAGATACATCAACGATCCTATCAACTGCTTGTACATGGTGGGATCAACCATATCTGAACTAGCTGCAGACTCACTCAACTTCTTCAAATTTGTTTCCATCGGTGTAGACATGGATTTGCAATCCATCATCCCAAATATCTTCAAGATATCTATGGTATATTTCCCTTGATTTAGAATTATCTCATTGGGTCTCTGCCATTCTTCTAATCCTAGAAAGTAATGCATAAAACCTAGATCCTTCATCTCAAATTCAGAAGTTAACTCCTTGCATTTGACAATGAGATATTCTGCTCTAGTAAGAAATAGATCATCAACATAAAGAACTAAGGTTAAAGCCTCACCATCAACTACCTTGAAGTAAAGACTTGAATCTGCATCATTCTTGGAGAAACCCAAGCTCATCAAGTATCAATCAATCCTCTCATACCAAGCACGAGGAGCCTGCTTAAAGCCATACAAAACCTTCTTCAATCTACAAACATGAGACTCCCTCCCATGAATCACAAAGCCATCAGGTTGCTCAATGTATACTTCTTCTTCAATTACACCATTAAGAAATGTGGTCGTAACGTCCATCTAATGTAGCTTCCATCCCTTAGCTATTGCAATACCAATAATAGTCTTGATGGATGTACAAGGAGCAACTGGAGCAAATGTCTCTTCATAATCTATTCCCTCTTTTTGAGAGAATCCTCTAGCCACAAATCTTGCTTTGTACTTCTGAATGCTTCCATCAGCTGCATGCTTGATTTTGAAAAGCCATTTAGAAGACAACTGATTTTCCTTCAAGTCTCGGTACAATGTCCCAAACATCATTCTTGATAATAGATTGATATTCTTCAGCCATAGCATTTCTCCATACTTGCTGACTTGATGCTTCCTCAACATTGGAAGGCTTAGACACAATGATATGACTCATCAATGCTACATAGCCTGGAAACTTCTGTGGTCTTTTTCTTTCTTTGAATGTGCCTCTAGGTGCTGCATACTTCTCTGCATCTTGCATAGTCTGTCTAGCCCATAGAGGTCTCTTTCGACCTATAGCAATATCTCTCGGATCATCAATAGGTTCTATGGGATCAACTGGATCACTAGCCTCTTATGGTTTAGTAGACTCCCTCTGAATCTCAGGAGTATGGTCAACATCCATATCCTGAGGAGTCTCCTGATCTTTATTATCTATCTCCATGTATGACCCTTTAGATCTTTTGAATGCAACATCTTATTCAAAAGAGACATCCATGCTGATCTCTATCTGTTTCTGTCCTGGAATGTAAATCCTATAGGCCTTTGAAGATTCATTGTAACCCACAAATATTACTTTCTTTCCAGATGGTTCTAACTTAGATCTCTTATCTTTAGGCACATTAATATAAACAAGACAACCAAAGATTCTCAAATGGCTAACCTCAGGTTTCACGCTTATGAATGCTTCTTTAGGAGTCATATTTTCCAATATTCGATGAGGGCTCCGATTCTAAACATACACTGTAGTTCTAGATGCTTCTGCCCAAAGGAAGGTTTGTAAGTCTTGATCATGGATCATAGCTTTGGCTGCCTCAACTATTGATCTATTCTTCCTTTCTGCAACTCCATTTTGCTGAGGATTGTAAGGAACATAAAACTCCCTCTTAAACCTTGCCTTAATGCAGAAATTACGGAAGCCTCCAAAAGTGTATTCTCCTCCGTTATCAAATCTCAGAACCTTGATCCTCTTTCCGGACAAATTCTCTACTCGGGCCTTAAATTCTTTGAATTTCTCAAGTACTTCTTTAGACTCCTTATACTTCAAAAAGTAAATCCAAGTCTTTCTAGAATAGTCATCAATGAATATTACATAATACCAAAAACCACTCAAGGATGACACAGACATTGGACCACACAAATCAGAATGAACAAGATCTAGAATACATTTTGATCTACTTTCACTACTATGAAAAGGACCCTTAGTATTCTTACCCATTGCACATCCTCTGCAAGTACCATCATGCTCCTGACTGAGTTTCAGAAGGCCAAAAAACCATCTTCTCCATGGATGGATGAGCTCTGAAATGAAGGTGACCAAGCCTCCTATGCCAAAGCTCGCTCGAATTGGTGGAATCATGCAACAATGCTTGAATTGGACGAATGGAAAGTCTATATAGACTCTCTTGCCGGACACCAATCACTCGGGCTATCTTGATGCTAGAGTTCTTTGGCCACACAAGAAATTTTCCCTCAGAAAATGCAACTTGATATCCTTTGTCCTCCAAAGCTGCAATTGATACAAGGTTCCTCTTGATACCTGGTATGAACAAGACATCACTCAAATGAAGAGGGATGCCAAAATTTAGGTGAAGAGAGGTGGCTCCAACACCTTTCACTGAATAGCAAGCATCATCTCCGATTATTACTTGAATGTTGGTTTCTCTTTCTACCAAATCTGAAAGATGCTCTCTATAACTTGTAATGTGTCGAAAAGCGCCACTATCAATCAACCATGTGCTAATATGAAATATGCTAACCAATTTTTTCGATAATTTAACACAACATAACCAGCAATAGTTGATTGGATTAGCGTTAGCATCAAACTAAAAACTGAACTTGAATTGAAGAACTACTCAACGTCAAGAATGTGCACTCAAGATCCCACTGAGGGCGAGGTGCTAACATATGACGGAGTGTTAAAGATTGAAATTATGAAATGATAGGCGGATAACCAGCCATGAGAAACAGTTCCACACTACCACCAAACAGTGGGGGGAAGAGATTACAATAGAAAACAATTCATCCGCTGCGGCGGGCATCCACAGAACTGTGGGGATTCACCACTATGAGTGGGTATAAGATATTACAATCAATTTAACCACACTGGCGGTAAACCATCCAGGGGACTTATGTGAGAAGATACAGAAAGAAATTGCTGCAATTAAAACTGGAACAGTACTACTGTTTACAGTTTGTACAAATGAGAAATAAGCTGCAAATTACATAGGAAATACAATAATCTTCAAACACAAGATTAATAGATGTTTTTCAATGATTGATTAACTCTCTAACAGCTGATAATGAATCAGAAATCAGAACTTCTACAATCTGATACAAAAACTGTAAACTGGAAATATCAATCTGCAACTATGAGAATCAATGAAATGTTCATAACTCACTCAATTCTCCTCCGAATGACGTGAAATAAGTTGCAAATACTCCCTAGAAGTCTGGCGCCCAAGATGCAATCCAGAAACAGTCACCAAAGTCTCCAGATTATTTGGCACGAATTCCAATGCACCTCTAGATGGTACGGCCTTCACCAAAAATCGATTTTGCAAGTAAAAATTAAATACTTAGAATTAAATTCCAATACTTTGTGGAAAGTGGCGCCTTCAGTCAACAAATGGATGGCCAAAGTACCCAGAACAAAATAAAATTCACTCCAAAAGATATGAACAAAACTCAGCTTCAGCTGTAGCAAAAACCAGGAACTCAAACTGTGAAAATACTCCAAAATTCATTAATCTTTGATGCTCAATCTGCTAGTCTGATGTTGAGAAGCAACAATGTAGCCAACTAGGTGTTATATTGCAAACACGAAATTGGATGAAAGGCTAGGAGGTAGACATCCTCGAAGCAATATGTCAATTGTCATTTTGACAGCATAACTTTAGCATAATTTTCATGGATGAAATGCTGGAGCAAGGACCTTCAATAAATAAGAGCTCACAAACTCTTCAAATGCCTGAGAAGCAGACCAAAAGACACAGGGGACCCTTCAATTACCAAAAACCATTCAATTTCTCAAGGTGGCGTCCCAAAAGGCCTCAAATAAAAACACTTTATTCAAATAATATAAAAGTGGCGTCCACTTTCAAGATGAGGAAATATTTGAATAAAGAATAAATAAACTAATGATGAAGGCGTACCCTTCATGGCACAAGGGTTAGAAAACTATATCAAACAAAAAGCAAGATTAGACTTTTGGCTCTTCTTTTTTTCTCTTTGAGTGCCTCCAATGGTATGCCTTTAAAACTTGGTAAACCTTCAACAATGTAGCTCACAAGATTAGTAATAACAAAGCTCTGATACCATGAAAGGAAATAGAAAAGAGCAATGGAAAGAACTAATAAATGAGCAATTGTTTGAAGGAAAGATATTACCAAATAGATTGAAGTAGCAAAACCAAGCACCACCAAAGCAAGAGAGACAATAATTTGATAAGGGGAAAAAACAAGAAAAAACCCCAATATTATGAATGGAGGCAAAATGCCTAAAGAATAATACAAAGAGAGAGAGAGAGTTGCAGCCTTAGGCTTGCTTGCTTGAGTCTTGAAGAATGAGAGGAGAGGCACCTCAATAAATAGAGGTGAGAAGAGGAGTTAGAATGTAACTCCCAACTCAATGAATGCCACCATTCATCTATGTGTGTGCAATGTGTCACCTCTTAAGGAGGTGGCTACAAATATTCCTTAATAAAGGAATTAAAAATAAAATGAGTCATCCTCACACGTGTGAGGAGACAAAAAAGACAAAATACTTGTAGGGATTCCTTTGGAATATTCCTACAAGTTAATAAATAATTACAATTAAAGAATAACCTTTACCGAGTAAAGATTAATCTTCTAACAATTTTTGTAAATAATTTATTTATGGTTTTTCATTATGTCATAATGTGTTTCCCCATTCAGTAAAGTTTTGTTGTGTTTTAGGTGATTAGGAAAACTCCAAGTATTAGGTGATTAGGGAAGAGTCCTGACTCCATTGCCCAATGGATAAGTCACACTGGTCTACAAAAACTCAGAGATTCTCGATTCTTCTATGCCGTAAGTATTCGACATGGTCACCAGAAAGAGCCTAATGTTGTACCCAAAACAAAATTTTTGCTTCATTAAGGCATTTTGATTAGTCTAAATCCTGTAAAATTGTCGTCAAAAGTCAGTTTTTGGTCAAATCAAGCATGGGATTTTTGTGGGTTTAATGTTTAGAAGATGCTAGCAAAATTTGAAAATTTTAAAAATTAGGTTTCTGGGCCCCTATTTTTGGAAAAATCCCTAAAAAACCCTAAAAATAGGGTCTTGTCAAAATTGGCTAAAATTTATTTTGATTGGCTTATTTCACATCACGATCACATTGGTGAAGTTAGAATCAAGAAAAAGTCAGTTAAGTCTGGTGGGTAGTTTTCACTTTTTTAGAAGAAAAGTTAGGACCTCTGAGGTCGTCATGGCAATTGGCCAGTACTAGGTGTCAAAATCTAAGCCTCAAACTCATCACAGAGGTTTCTGCGGTGAAAGATGCTAAAAAAGATGATTTGCGATGGAGGGGATTTTCAAATGGTGAAAAATACAAAAAATATTCCAAGTCTGGAAACACTACACCTTGCTATGTGGGAGACACTTGCACAATCAACATGCAAGTCAACTTTGCAGTTTCCGTACACATAAAAATGGTTAAATACAGTCACGCACTCACGTCAGTAGTAGTAATGCTTCAACGCAGTCAACTCAGCAAGCATAATGGTGTTTGCGAAGCGCGAAATGGAGAAAATCATCAGTTTTGGAGAAAATCTACACTTCTGTAGGCTAGGGGTTCCATTCAATTTGAAGGCTTAGATGCTATTGAAAATGGTTGCAAAGACATTCATCGTCTTTGGATTTCTTCCAGCTTTCCAATGAGTCATCAAGCGAATCCATCAGATTCGTGGAACTCCGGAAAACAATGGTGGAAGCGGAAGAAACGAAAAATTTTACACATCAGGGACGACAATCAAAATATGAAATCTGCACCCCTGTAGCCTAGGGGCGCCCTTGAATAAAGCCTATCAGATGTCAAAATTTGTAGAAACCGTTTTAGGGGGATCTCTTTAGATTTAGTTCAGCTTCGTGATGAATCCATTCTTCAATCCATAAGACATATTGAGCAACAGTGGTAGTTGATCCAACAAACACGTAAAATGAAGGGAAAATAAAAGTGAAAATATCAAATTGTACCTTTACAGCCTAGGGGCGCCTAGCCTTTTGGCCAGCTAGTTGAGGTTTTCAGTAGCTGTCGTCTTCACGAGATTTGTTCAGAATCCTTTTAGCTACGCAATTAATCTAACTTTCAGACGTTGCACATACATACATCCTTTGTAGAACTCTTCCAGCTACACGATGGATCCCACATCCAGTCGACGGGAGTCATCATTCACCAGCAGCGACAAATTGAAGCACGGAGAGACAAAATACAGAAAATGGTTGTCTGGTGTCTATGCACCCTTTTGAAAATAGGCGCCCTTGAATTTGAGGCATCAGACAAAGTTTTCAGCGCTCGCAACTCCCAACAAAATTTCGTCAAACTTGTTCCAGCTACGCGATAAATGTATCAGCTCAACTCCAGGATCAACTGGGCATTCGGAATTCAGGGTCTAATAGAGGCTGCGGTGATGTTTTCAAAGCTAAAAAGTAGGAAGTTAGCAAAAAGTTTCAAGACTGAGTAATGGCGCCCAAAAGGTCAAAGTTTGACTTTTGAAATTGAAGTACATGCTTTGGCCGCCCTATAAAGGTGGAATCAGTTAACTGAGTTTAAAAATATTAAAACTTCAATTTTAAATGCTAGTTTTACTTGCATGTGATGTATTTATGCCTTGTATGCTGGGTGGTGCCCATTTCAAGGCTCAGTTTCTATTTCTCTCAACTAAGTGCGGCCCAATGAGATAATTCCGTCCAAAAATTAGGGTTTTCTCCTACGTGTGACGCCTTAACTCTCAAAAAATTCTTTAAATATACATTTGGGCGTCCATTATTTTCACAATAGGTTGAAGGAAAACACGTATTTTCTCGTGCAAGCAAGATCTAAAGGTGCTACAAGTGATATTTTTTAGTGTTCTTCACAGATACAGGTCTAGATTGCTCAACAGACTTCATTCAAGAATAAGCATCATTTCTTACAAAGGCAGAATATAACTTCCATTTTCTCTTTCTATTTCTTCTATCCTTGTCTAGGGTTTTCTCTCGCATATTCAAGTAAACGGAAAATTTTCACAGTTCTGATCATCTAGGAATGTTGTGCACGACTTTCTCTACAAAACCCATGTGCTAGAATTTTTCAAGAAAAATTGCCCCATAGCTTCATGTTGATGCGTGTTTTATGACACAACAAACATTCTAGAATAAAGTGTCAAAGACGCTCTATCCCCTCTTGAAAAACTACCTCGTATGCTAAGACTGCAAGAAAGATCATACGGTAATTCCAATGTTTCAGTTAGGTGTGGATGAGCTCTGTGGTTTGATGTGATTATGTTGGTAACACAAAGGGACTTACGCTAGGCTTGTTCAATTCACAATGAAGGTCTAGACAATGAAGCTCTACTGTTTGGGTCATGGATCAAATAAACTAAAAAAGGAGATAAAAGTTTAGAATTTCTAGTCTACTTCCTAGGAATTCAAGAGACAGTATCGACTAGGTGAAACGAATAACCACGCTTTGCTTCGCCACACTCAACGACAACTACACAAAGTGGGTGCAATCTTCAAGGGAATGTGCTTATGATTTTCACGTCATGATTAACTACCATCAAATCGAACAATAATTATCCAGACAAAAGTTAAGCATCCACAAAAGAAGCTCAGGCTAACTTTACACATTAAATGAAAATCATCCATTCAAAGAAAGTATGAGCAAAAGGTTTCACCATAAATCAATACTTATTAGATCTTGCATTCATCTAACATACATGAAATAAAATCTAAACTATGATGAGGGATAAGAACCATGCCAACTCCAAAATAAGAGAAGCAATCACCATCAGAACAATGCATGCATTACTTATTACTTTGGCAGTCGTACACAACAATTACTTATCTCAACATGTTTTACAACATGCTCCCATGCTTTACAAATGAGGGGGTGAGCTCAATTTATAGGCTCCCCGATTACAATTCAATGGCCAAGATTGATTTAGGATCAACGGCCAAGATTACAAACAAAACCCTAATTAGGGTTTGCTAGCCCTTGACCAATGAGAAAATTACATTCGAGGACACTTGTCCTTTTTACTAAATATGAACCAACAAATAAAATAGAA
This sequence comes from Sequoia sempervirens, assembly GCA_007258455.2. NCBI lineage: Eukaryota > Viridiplantae > Streptophyta > Pinopsida > Cupressales > Cupressaceae > Sequoia > Sequoia sempervirens. The sequence continues at coordinate 127,424 of VDFB02344825.1, forward strand.
AGTTGTTGCATGTTGATTTGGAATGATTTGATTGGTTGGAAGATGACTAGGCACCACCTCAATGTGCTGGATGCCTTCCTTGGTCGCTACGTGCTTGCCTTAGAATATTTTCCTTGTCGATGACTTTATCCTTTGTACTTTGATCTTGGATGACTTTGGCTTCTTCTTCTCACCTCGCCTTGGAGCACCTGTTTAGACTTGAAGCCATTAAATCTTTCTTCCCAGATTGCTTTGGAATTTCTTCAAGTGCCTTGAATTTGGAGAGGAACTCCCTTGTGCTTTCGCCACAATGGAGGAAATTGGAACTTTCTCTGTAGAGAATTTCCTATACTTAGCCAAATTTTGGCTACTTTGTAATACCTTCAAGATTTTGGCCATTTTTGTGCTCAAATAAACTTCGCCGGTAGATTTGTCTTCAATTTTGAATTTGGCTTGCGTAAGTTGAATGTACTTGATGATCTACCTGCCGTTGTCTTCATGATGCCAAATTCTTGGCGGACCTCCTGTTGGTCTTGCCATGTGCAAGGGTGGACTTCCAAGTTTTCTTTCATCTCCCTTCAAGTCGGACTTTACACTTTCTTTGCCATTTTCTCCTTTGAAGATTCGCCTTGTGTAGTCATCCACCTGCAGTAAAAAAAGATAACCTTTGAAAGATTTTTTATAAATTTCATTTTCAAGCTTTCAATTTTCTCCAAAATGGCTAATTCATTTGATTTTATCTTTATTTTATTTAGCCATGGCAAAAATTATTCATCAATCCCAATGTTGGATGAAGATTTTCATTTTCTCTCTCCTGAATTCTAGCTCCGAAGCTAAATTTTTAACACTCTCTCTCCTGAAGTCACGGTGAATTTTGTGTCGAATTTATCATTTCAAAGCGAATTTCATATTCTCTTTGCAATTTTTATCTTGGCACGAGCATATTTCATATTTAATTCTCCATTTTATCTCCCAAAATCGGAATTCTCACTGATTTGCCATACTCTCTCTCTCTCAGTCGAACTCTCTAAGACTTGTTTTTTTAATCCACTTGTCCAAATGTCATGGCGAATTCCCAAGGTGATTTCCTTCTTTCCAATTTCACTTTGCCATAACTTTCTTTCTGTCCAATTTCATTTGGCCATAATTTTCTTTCCGTCCAATTTTATTTGGCCGTAATTTTCTTCTTCCAAATTTATTTCACCATAATTTTCATCTTCCAAATTTATTTCGCCATAATTTTCTTTCCGTCCTAAGTCTCAGGCGAAAATATTTTAGACATATAAATGTTGGACTTAGAAATTTTTTTCTTATTTTCTCTAAGTATGGCGAATTTTCTTAAGGTGCCAAGCATATTTTTAATCTTTACTTAGGCAAACTTTTAATTTTCCCCACTCCTTCTTGGCATGGCGAATTTTCACTTGACTTGTGTTATAAAATTTTCTTAGCCCATTTTAATCCAACTTCCTTTTCCCCATGACGGACTTGCCCTTATGTCTTGCCACTTCACATTTTTCCATATGGCGGACTTGCTAATTGCTTAGCCCATCTCTTAATGCCTAAGGCGGACTTTACTTGTTTTTGTGCATGTTGTTTGTGGTGGCTACTTTACTAATGTTGAAAATTTTGACTTCAATGTCAGGGCTGACAAATACTTGTTAGGGATTCCTTTGGAATATTCCTACTTCATAAATAATGCATTTCCTTTACCAAAGGCAGACTTCTAACATTTTTGTAACTTTCCATTGTCATAGTGTTTCCCATTTAAACTTGTTGTGCTTAGGTGATTAGGAAAACTCCAAGTATTAAGTGATTAGGGAAGAGTCCTGACTCTTGCCCAATGGATAAGTCACACTGGTCTACAAAAACCAGAGATTCTCGATTCTCCTATGCCATAAGTATCTGACATGGTCACCAGAAAGAGCCTAATGTTGTACCCAAAACAAAATTTTTGCTTCATTAAGGCATTTTGATTAGTCTAAATCCTGTAAAATTGTCGTCAAAAGTCAATTTTTGGTCAAATCAAGCATGGGATTTTTGTGGGTTTAATGTTTAGAAGATGCTAGCAAAATTTGAATTTTTTTGAAAATTAGGTTTCTGGGCCCCTATTTTTGGAAAAATCCCTAAAAAACCCTAAAAATAGGGTCTTGTCAAAATTGGCTAAAATTTATTTTGATTGGCTTATTTCACATCACGATCACATTGGTGAAGTTAGAATCAAGAAAAAGTCAGTTAAGTCTGGTGGGTAGTTTTTACTTTTTCAGAAGAAAAGTTAGGACCTCTGAGGTCGTCATGGCAATTGGCCAGTACTAGGTGTCAAAATCTAAGCCTCAAACTCATCACAGAGGTTTCTGCGGTGAAAGATGCTAAAAAAAATGATTTGCGATGGAGGAGATTTTCTCTAAGTCTGGAAACACTACACCTTGCTATGTGGGATACACTTGCACAATCAATGTGCAAGTCAACTTTGCAGTTTCTGTACACATAAAAATGGTTAAATACAATCACGCACTCACGTCAGCATAATGCTTCAGTCAACTCAGCAAGCATCATGGTGTTCTGGAGAAAATCATCAGTTTTGGAGAAAATCTACACCTTTGTAGGCCAGGGGTTCCATTCAATTTGAAGGCTTAGATGCTATTTGGTTGCAAAGACATTCATTGTCTCTGGATTTCTTCCAGGAGTCATCAAAATCCATCAGATTCGTGGAACTCCGGAAAACGATGGTGGAAGCGGAAGAAATGAAATTTTTTACGCATCAGAGACGACAATGAAATCCACCCCTTAGCCCAGGGGCGCCCTTGAATAAAGCCTATCAGATGTCAAAATTTGTAGAAACCGTTTTAGGGGGATCTCTTTAGATTCAGTTCAGCTTCGCGATGAATCCATTCTTCAATCCATAAGACATATTGAGCAACCGTGGTAGTTGATCCAACAATTCCGTAAAATGAAGGGAAAATAAAAGTGAAAATATCAAATTGTACCTTTACAGCCTAGGGGCGCCTAGCCTTTTGGCCAGCTAGTTGAGGTTTTCGGCAGCTGTCGTCTTCACGAGATTTGTTCAGAATCCTTTTGGCTACGCAATTAATCTAACTTTCAGATGTTGCACATACATACATCCTTTGTAGAATTCTTCCAGCTACGCGATGGATCCAACATTTCATCATTCACTAGCAGCGACAAATGAAGCACGAAGAGACAAAATACAGAAAATGGTTGTCTGGTGTCTATGCACCCTTTTGAAAATAGGCGCCCTTGAATTTGAGGCATCAAACAAAGTTTTCATTCTTGCAACTCCCAACAAAATTTCGTCAAACTTGTTCCAGCTACGCTTTATTAGCTTTTTTCGGAATTTAGGGTCCTGCGAGATTCCTTTGCATGGTAGAGGAAAAGTCAATATTTTGAAAAACGAAGAATATGGGCTTGATCAACACATTTTCTCTATAAAACCCATATTCCAAAAATTTTCGAAAAAATTTGCCCCCGCTAGCTCCCCCTTTGCTTTTTTCCGAAAAGTTTTTGCATGTGAAGCGAAAAGGCATTTTTTCGAATTTCTAACGTTGTGGGTTTGCTTAGAATTATTTTCTCTACAAAACCCACGTCTTAGATTTTTTGTGAATATTGCCCCTCGACGGCTATTTTTAGCGTCACCGGAAAAGTTATCAGAACATAGCCATGTTTACAGTCAACAAACTAGTTTTTCATAATGTAGTTCACTCGGACTGAATTCAAGACCAAATCGGTCTTAATTCATAATTTCATCAAAATGACTTGTTGACGGGTCTTTTATGACCGCACCAACACAGAATAAAGTTTCCAACAGTCACTCTATCCTCTCTTGATCAAAATCTCTTGCATGCTAAGATTGCAAAAGATCATGTATTCAACTCCAAGGTTCCTTCATGCAATGGGTGTAGACTCAGTTGGCTTGATGTGATTTTGCTGGTATTTCAAGGGGACTTACACAATTGTTCACTCAAGAGAAAGGGACTTTCAAGATTAGGGAGATTTATCAATGACGCTCGATTTCCCTAAACTAACCAGAAAATGCTGAATTTGAATGGTTGCAGAGATTTAGAAAAAGCTCTAATCTACCCTAGGCGCAGGACATGGTGATCAAATCTCACAAACTTCAGCCAAGCTTTGATTTGCCTCACCTTGGACAACTTCCACAAAACTGGTGCAATCTTTAAAGGAGTGAACTAGAGATATTCAGATTACAATTTAACATGAAGACACCATCACGACAACGCATACCAACATGTAAATTATAACCGAAGTTAGGTCCAAACTATTCCGGTTGACCACACAAGGTGAACCCACCATCAGTGAGCCCGCTAGTGGTATGGACTAGCGAAGCTTGCTCAAATCAATCACCAGATTCCACAATCATCTACTTGCATGAAATAAAATCTATTCTACTCTATCTAAGTTCTACTCTAAGATTCTATGCTAATTGGAAGGATGAAGAAACCTTGCTAGCTGCAAACAATAAAAGATGAAATCACAAGCAATGACAACTCTTTTATTATAGTAGTGTTCACAGCAGTCTCTTACAAAGCATTCAGTTGAAAACTTTCCTTCCTTCCATACAAATGAAGGGGGATGCCCCTTTTATAGTTGGCCCAGTCTAATGGACGGCTCAAATTCAATTACAATGAACAACTTAGATTGAGCCACATAAGCCCTATTCAAGGTTTTGCTAAAAACAGCCACAAAGTGGAGTGGGGTAATAAATGAGCATATAATGCCCACTCTCTCCCTACATCACTATGACATTTAATGCCCACTATCATCCAGAAGGTTGTCATCCAGGAAAGCGTTCCCACTCTCCTCTTTGACCGCAAACTCGATGAATCTGGCCAATACTGCTTCAACTTCCTGAACTGAGATGGCTGGAATATGGTTGAGCTGAAACTCGAGCACCATGACCGCTTGCCCCTGCCGAGTACAAGATTTTCCCCAAGCAACTAAGGCATCTTGAGTGTTCTGAATGATATTGGAGAAGGTCGAAATATTTTCAAAATCTACTTGGGAAAATGACCTTACATCCGAAAAGAAAGGCTCCAATCTGCTCTTCAGGCCATCTGCAGTCACTTCCTCCGGAGTCAGCCTTTTAGCAAATAATGCTTCAAGCGTGTTCAAGACTCCCTCCTGAATATTTCCCATGTCCCTTCTAACTCTAGCTGATTTTGCCTGAGTTGCATCGAAGAAGCCTCGGCCTGTGACTATTGAAGAATACCAACTGGGGAAGTCATATCTGTCGCCCTCTTGAATCACTCCTCCTTCCACCAGGGTCTGTATGGGCATATACATTAAAGCTGCCAAGTGAGGAACAGTTTTATTCTAATAAATGTGGGTTTCACTCCAGGCCTAATCAACATTTCTCATGAGTGTTAGAATATTGGAGGCTTGCTGAAAAAAATGGGCAAGATCCTCCATGAAATTTTCTATCTCCATGCAAATATGGCCAACCCATTTATCTGCTTCTTGAGCCATCTTCTTTAAATCTTCCAGGTCACTGACTGATTCCCTCGGATGTTTAGCTGGAAGATCAACTGCCGGATTTTCATGTCCACACGGACGGGCTAAGTGTTGCACATAGCCAACCAATGTCTTATGCTCCTTCTTCAATCTTTTATACTTCCCTTCTATCCGGAGCAACCTATCTTTAAGAGCCTGATAGGAGCTATCACATTCTTCGATTATTTGAGCCCCTGTAGGGTGGCCCAACTCCACAATAGTGACCACATAATTCTCAGGGATAGCCTCATCTCGGTCACACTCTACCCTGGTAACAACCACATGGAGTGTGTGAGAACCAAACTTATCTGTAGATATCTTCAAGAACTTCCTAGCCCTCTTCTTTTTTGGCAGTCCGCTGATTTTGCTGAGGAATTCCTCCATTTCAATTGCTGGGTCAGTCTCCTCAACAGGATCCCTTCTCATTCTTTCCTTGAGCCAATCTGGAACTGCCTATTGCAAGTCACAAATAATAAGCAGTTGTTCCTCTCTTTCTTCCTCTCCATGCTTTTCTTCTCTAACAACATTCTGCTGAGGCTCATCAGTCTCCATTCGCTGAGTATTTTCTCCTGAACCTTGAGCCTCTTGCCCTGTGGCAGTCTCTTCCTCCAAAGCCGTCTCAATCAATTGCTGGAAGCGAGTGTCCGTCTCTGTCTCCACTTCTTCTTCTTGCTGATTTTCCTTCCTAGGAGCGTTGACACTTTGACTATCTGGCTCTCTAAGAGGTGGCTGGTTCACCTCCTAAAACTCTTGCTCCTTATTCAATCTGCTTCTTTGGCTTGCAAACAATGAGACCTCCTACACGCTCGAAGAGCGAGTCTACGATGGTGTGGATGATGCTTCCTCTACCCTCTGAGGTATTTGTTGAACCTGCACCTCTCTCCGCAGTTCTGAAGCTTGGGCGACCTGTTTCCCTTTTCTAGCTGTTGGCAGCCTTTGGTCACCCATCAAATTGTAAGTGGGGGATTGGTCTGCTTTTAAGTCTTTTCACGTGCCTTTCCACCCAATTTCTAGTGAATGTCAAAACCGGTATGCATAATGTATCTAAGTCTATAATTTCCGGTTCTAACCAATCAAGTAGTGGGACCGTTGTGTTTCTTACTGTTTCATAGTTTGGCTGCATAACATTTACGTCCTCATTTACCTGATCCGGAATTGGAACAATCTCACATTCTCTGATCATTTTCAAGGGTATTCTAGAAAACATTCTTCTTCTAACCTCAGCATCGTCCATTGCATTGGCCCAAAAGTCCTCAATATGTGTCTTGTGCCTATATTCCACACCCTGCACCATTCTGGTATCTTTATAAGGATCAAAATCCTGCTTATTGGTGTGGTACGAGAGGTGGAAAAACTGTAGCTCGTCGTCAGCTTCTTTGGCTGCCTACAAGGAGGGACAAGCCTCATCTGAATTCCCTATGATGATCAGGAAGTCCAATCCTCCTTTTTCTGAATTTTATCATAGGCAGTGAGCTGCCTAGATATCTCTATCATCACCATTCTATTTGTGGGGTGCCTTGGTAATCTATAAGGGTATGATGTAAACCCTTGCAGCCTGATATAAGTGAACTTTGGAAATTGGATAAACCAACATCCATATCTCTCGATCAACTCTAGAGCTTCTTTTGATATCCTCTGTTGAGTCCTTCAATGAAGGTACTGGCTATGTGCATTGTGAAGGCATCATTTACCCTTCTGTAGTTGGAGGTGTTGCTCAGGTGCAATTGTGGGCAAGCCTCGTAAATTTTGACTGCTCAGGACCACACCCAATCGGCTCCTTATAAGTTATTCCCCTGTATTTAGTCATTCAAGCCAGCATCTATATTACATATGAGCTCATATAGAAAGTTCTAGTTCTCCTCAGATTCCTGAACTGTTCATCCAGATTATCACTTATCATTCTTGCCCAGTCCACATAGTCCTTCCCTTCCAGCACAATTCCGATGTAGTAGACCATCCACGGCTCGAAGATGTACGATTGAGGACTTCCATTCACTCGGCCGAGCATCATTATTAGATCACAATACTCCTGCTTCACATCATCTAAAATAATTTGCTTGGGGAGCTTGGTGTGAGGAGGCCTAGGCTTCTGCATCCAAACAAAATTTATCATTCCAGCGCATCTCTCAAAAGTAGAAGCGTACATCCTTTCAGCCCTCTCCCTCATTCTGTATACCATCTAATTGAAAGTAGGGATTCCAAATGCCTCTCTGACGGCTTCAGGTGTAAGATTGGCAAACGATTTGCCATCAGAGGAAACAATAGTCCTTCGCTCCGGCTTGTAGCAGTTGGCACATTCCAGGATTAACTCTGGACACTGGATAGCTGGTGGAAAACCAACAACTGCATAAAGTCCGCTCTTCATAATTTGATGTGTCGTGACTGATGGAGGATAGCCACCTATCTCGTACATCCAACCTCTGAGTGCTCCAAGATTGTATGAACCAAGATTTGTATCATTTAGCTCTCCCAACTTCGATGTAAACTTGGATTCTGGAAGAAACGTTATGCTTAACTTCTTTATCACCGCTTGCCTGGATATATTGGCCTTGCTTGACTCAGCATTGGCATCCCTGCATGTAGCTGCTCCTCTGCCAGCTTCAGCCATCCTGCAAAACAAAAGATAGGCATTAAAATTTAGACTTAGAAATAAATAACCTCGTTATAGCCAAAATGTTCGAAAATAAGGAGCCTCAGCATTAAAAATTCAAACTCCAAACCTCAACACTTTTCCAGCAGTATGAATAATACTTCTGGCACTTAAAAATTTCACCCTTAGCACCTAGCTTGCTGATTTAACTTGCTCACTTCAGCAGTTTCACCTCAACATTTTTCTTCTCACCCTCAGAGTCACAACTTCGCACTTGCAAATGGTGAGAAGAAATGAAAACTTTCACGACTTAAATAATCGTGTCAAAGAATATTGCTAATTTGTGAGGGAGTTTATTTTAGTCAACTCATTAAATTTCCCCTCCCACTACTTGGCAATTTCCAATTTTGGAGAGGTGATGGGCGAGTTGTCACCAAAGCGGGTCCCGTTCATCATAAACCTTGCCTTTGTCAAATATTCTTTCCTTTGTAGAAGTTTGAATTTCCCTTTTGGCTCATTTAATATTTCCCCTTTGATGTTTAAAAATTCTCACACCTTAGCCAAGTTTTAAAATTTTACCCCTTACATGTCAAACTTGGACGCATTCTAACCTCCTTGCTATGGGCGTACTTAAGCCTTGAGTGCATTTCATCTATCTTGTGCTATGGGCACATTTTTTCCCTTGGTGTTTGAGCACACTTGGCTCCCTCCTAATTTCTCATGCCTTAGAACATTTTTATGTTGCTTCTTCCTCTTTGGGCACATTAGAGGGGGTGTTGTGGGCGCACTTTGACCTTGGGTGCATCTTGACCTTAGTGTTAGGCGCATATGAATTTCCCTTGCCATGGGCGCATCTATGCCTTGAGTGTTAGGCACATATTGACTTCCTTTCATGTGCGCATTTAAGAGGGGTCTAACGTTGATTCTTCAATGCCTTAGAAACTTTTTCAAGCTTCCTTGTTACCTTGGGCGCATATTAGGGATGAGCGCATATATATGCGAAAGGGAAGAGTTATTTAACACTTAGAAAAATTTTCAATCTTTACATTCCACCTTGGGCGCATTCTCACCATAGACCTTGTGATATGGTTTTTCAAGCTTCCTTGTTACCTTGGGCACATATTAGGGATGAGCGCATATACATGCGAAAGGGAAGAGTTATTAACACTTAGAAAATTTTTCAATCTTTACATTCCACCTTGGGTGCATTCTCACCATAGACCTTGTGATATGGAGTTTTTCACTTGCTCTTTCCTTGGGCGTATTTCCACAGGGCGCATTTGATATAGACTCCCTTCAAATTTCATGTGTTAAACAAATCTCACCTTTGTCTCCATGCCTAGAGCACATTTTCATGTTGGAAGGTGAAGTCTTCAACACTTAGCACAATTTCCATGCATACACCCCACCTTGAGCGCAAATCCTTCCTAGGGGCAAATGAGAGGGGAGCTTAGTATTTTCTTTGCCTTAGAAATATTTTTCACCCCCTTTGAGCGTATTTCATCATAGACCTTGGGCGCATGCCCATGTTGAGAGATAAAGTTTTCAATACTTAGTAAAATTTTCATGTGTCTCCTCACACCTTGGGCGCATTTTCCATGGCGCAAGAAGAGTCTTTAACACTTAGAAAGTTTTCAAGCCACTTCCTTATCATTTGGGTACATATGAGTGGTGTGAGGGAGATTTTCATACTTAACCATTTTTTCGTGAAGACTTTCACCCCAAACATAGCCTAAGTGTATTTTCATGTATAAAGGTGATTTTGAACACTTAGGAAAATTTTGTCCTACTCGCCCTCGCTTTCCATTTTTAGTAACTTCTGAAGTCCCTGTGATTTTCAAACATCTGCAACTTCTCAAGACTTGATATTTGCTCATCATGGTCCTCATGGCCCTATTGACCTGTTCACACCTACCTTTTGCGCTCACCTGCTATTTTAGGCCCTGTTCTGGAGATGGATTACTAAAAATAGTAAGTGTGCAGAATGCCTTCAAATTTCACCGGTAGATTCCTTGGAAGATTCTAATCGCAATGGGATACACCTGTTTTCAGTTTTTCTCAAGTTTTGCCCTTCATTTTAGGCATAAAGGTAGGAAACCCTAATTTCATTGCATGTGCTTTTGTTGGCCTTCGTTCGACGTCGTTTCTATTACGTATTGCTCTGCTCTGTAAACTGAAGGTCTGGAACTGTTTGAGTGGCATCATACTTGCTAAAAGTGGACCTGCTAAAAATAGACCTACTAAAAAAAGTAAGTTCCCAGAATTCGTTCAAATTTTGAATGCAAGTCCTCTGAAAGGGTTTAAACTTAGTGGTGTGATTAAAATTTCCAAAACCCTAGGGGAAAGGTCCTAAACTGAGGCCCCTGCTAAATATAGAAAGTTCCCAGAATTCGGTGAAATTTTAATGGGAACTTGCCTAAAGCCTCCTAATCGCGGTGCCAAGCTCAAATTTCAATTAGCTTACTCAATTTGACCCCAAACTAAGCTTGAAGAATGAAAACCCTAATCTGACAAAACACACTCCAGACTCGGCCAAAATTCCAAATTGGGCCCAAAGACGGGTACATCCCCAATAAGTCATAAGGAACTAGGAGAGATTGCCGCAAAACCACCCCAAACCAAAGCCAAAAGACCCGAAAGGGGCAAAAATTAGGGGGTCCGCATTTTGAATGGGGTGATGTGTGAAAAGGTCACAACACAACTGACATAGATTTGCATCAGGTGGATCCAGAGGTTGACTTGAACGCTTTAGAAATGAGTCAGATCACAGTTCAAAACATTGAGGAATTTGGGTTGCTAGAGGCGGCCTCACTTCCCATCACAGTATAGTGTATAGAATTCGTAATGGCTTGTGTAAAGCCTTACAACTTTACTACACAAGAAATTCAATTAGTGGATGGACGAGGGATATGCAGTATCAGGCCAAAGGACATCGAGAACTGCATTGGTATTCCTCCAAATTTGAATAATTTGGTCATTACCATGGAACAATGTGAGAAGGCGTTCAATGCTGATAAGGAGAAATGTTAAAGGAGAATGGCAGAGAGATAGCTCAAACAGAAGAAAGTTAACTTGCCAAAGAATGTGGGTCGTGGAGAGTTCAAAGATGAATATGCGGTTATGATTACCCTTCTTAACTGTGTTTCCGGTCAAGCAGATGCCAACAAATTCCAGCCTTGGATGTATTACATCATGGCTCAGATCATCAACAAAAAGGAGCATTACAACTGGGCCTCTTTGATTAGTGACGTTCTCCACAAACAAATGACCGGCTTCTTGGTTGCTCACGAGTTTCACATGTGTTTGTACCTTGTGTATTTGATAGCTTTCCAAGGCCAGTTTAGAGGGTTGCACACTATGGGGATTCTAAGTGTACAAAAAGTTCATCAATATTACTCGCAGCTTGAGTTCACATAGTCCGAGCGACACTTCAAGTGAGTGTAGGAAGCATTTTTGATGTACACAGTGAGGAATCTAGATCGGGAGTTATATGTACGTATCTCAGCGGAAACCAAATCAACAATGGTAGAATGGGCGTATTGGTTCATCCAATTCTCTACTTACATCCGCGTGTACGGATACGCAGGGCATCCAACCATGTTACCCTGTTATCCTTCGGATAAGGTGTTCATGGAATTTCTACAGCAGTTGTACGATGTTCACTCCTATCTATGCAACAAACACAAGCCGGCTACCACTTTTCCATTACAGATGGGGATTTATAGGTGTAAGACAACAGTTGACGCCAAGGCTATGGGCCATGAGTTGGCGAGACTTAATCTTAAGTATCTCGTTGAGAGACGCTCATATGACCCTTGGGGTCACTTCTCAACACGCCTTGGCGGTCGTTCTTATCACAAGCCTTCTATGGAAGATTATCGGTTCAACTGTGAGGACAAGTTCAAGGTGCGTCGTTGTAGCTATAGCAGAATCACCCTTTCACAAATTTTTGTTTTCATGTCAAAGGATGTGGGAGGGTTGTTAGATGATGATGGGGATGTCACACTTCCTCAATTCATCAAAGAACAAGTTGACACGCAACCGCTTCCAACCGTTGATTGGTTCGCCAAGGAATGCACATCTGTTAAGGAAAGATCAAGCAGGGTTGTCAAAAACAACGTACTTTACTTGGATAGCAAGAGAATGAGGAGAGCAGCCATGCCAAACACAGAGCCGCCATCGGTGGTTACTTCACTGCCTTCCATGTCAAAGTGGAATGAGCCTAGCTCAAAACTGACCAGAATTTGCCCTAATTGGCTAATTGTAATTTTGTCAAACAGTTCTAGTGCAACCTTGTGACTTGCTGTTGTAGGGTTTCAGTTTAAGATGCTTGATAGAAATGAATGCTAAGGCAGATTTATCACTTCTACAATACCAATAATCTGGTTTGGAGTCGCCTTGCTTTCCCAATGATGAAGCAATAGAAATTCTGGAAGTTGAAGACCATATGCAGCTGATATGATTTTTTTGAAGAAGTCGCCCCTGTTCTGATTGGAAATGTGAAATAAAATAATCTGCTAACCCTCCAAGCCTCCAATAACTTCTAACATGATTAACAGAACCCTAGAAATGAGGCGCACCAATCTCCAAGAGAAATCGACCTGGTTATGAGCTGGAATGAATGAAAAGTGCTCCTCCAAAAGCGTCCTTGTTATGCTTTAGACTTGGCTTCAGATTTATCCAATGCAGATCTGACCTTTCCCTCCAAAGATTCGATGCCACAAGACTTATTCTTCAATGCCAGCCAACTCCTAAATCGTATGTCTTTCAAAATTGGACTTAGGCCACAAATTTCTGCCCTAATGAAGTGACTGAAGTATCACCTCCAAGCTGCAATAATTCAGATGATATTGCACACCCTCAAAATTGCTATCAATGGGAGTTTTCGTTCCCAAAGACAAACTGATTATCTGCAGACCACTTGGCTCCACAAATACTCAAGAAGAATCACCAACCAACAACTAATCAAATCTGGATATCCAAATGGTGAGACCTCAAGGTCTATTTATGCATTTCCTCTAGAAGTCGGCCTCAATAAAATAATATTATTCTTTGACTTTCTAGAAGATTCCAGTATATTATAATCTTTTTGCACTTTATGAAATATTAAAATATTATATTATTAAAAAGTGCATCTCAACATCAAATTATAAAATAAGGTTTCCAAAAATAGAAATAATGATGAAATATAATGGAAAACCTTTCTCTAATCAAAATTGAGCCAAGTAATCGCCAAGTGACTGCAAAATGACTCTCTCACCATGCCTCATTAGCCTACGAGAGCCGTTAATAGGCTAATCCTGCTGATCTGACGATGTCAACTAGGAGGGGACATTACACAAAGTCAAAACCCAGACAAAAGAAAAGGAGTAATCCTCATAAAGGAAGCAGAATGTCTTGGAATTCAAAGGGAAAAGCACTAGTTGCTGATTTGGACCAGCAAGAACAACATGTGGAGATTGCCACAAATTCAGTTGAGAGCATGCCAGAAACAAAGGTAGAACTTCCCATGTCATCACCAACAACAGTCTCCGGTTCACATCAACTTGGAGCCAGACTCACCACCACGTAGTAGTGCTTCCACACATTCCCTGTGATGTCCCCGTCCCTTCTGAAGCTCTAAAAAGCAAATTGCGAATTAATTAATTAAATATCCATTGTTTTATTTATTTATATATATGACTTTGGATTATTTAATTAATTAATGTTAGGGACTTTATAAAAGATTTCTAATAAATACTCGCCCATTTTATAAAGTCTCGATTTTAAATAAATCCGTTATTTCAACGGAAGGTGGCGAAGTTTATAGGAGGATCGAAGCTTTGCTCTGGATTATCACAGAAGAGAATGAAAACTGGAACTGTTGTTTTGGCAATTTGAGAACGTAGCCTCTCAGGTTGTTTGTGCCATGAATGGACGGAAACCCAGGCATGGTCGAGTGAAGTGATTTGGGAACCACGGATGTGAATTTCTGTAAATAGAGGCAAGAAAATCAATAACTGTGGCAGACGTTATGTTTCACCGTGGATCAGGTATTTTCTTTGATTATCATACTATCAATGAATGAGCAATCTTGCGGGCATTCACGGACGTGATAATCTCAGAATCGCGATATCAAGTTCGGGCGGCTCTTTCAGTGCCGGGACGCGTATTTGAATTTACAACTGAAAATTACTTCGGGTAGCCCGAAATCCAATTCAAAGCATGAGATGAATATTAAAAGTTGCAGCAATGTGCACGTCTGTCTACTCTAGCGTCACGGGAAACCTTATCGCGATTTTCTTCTAAGACCCGATATCGGGTGTTCAGTCGGCAACAATCATAGGCGGAACAGGGACATTCGTTCTGAGCATAGCGTCATTGGTATTGGACTCATATTTCTGTTGCTGTCGAGTTATCTCCTGGCGACTAACTGCGGGTATGTACATGGAACTTTAAATTATAGTTATCAGAGTTGGGCGCAAAAATGCATATTGAGAGATAAATGTATAATGATTCCATCCAGTTTCAACTCTCTATCTATAAATTAGTTTCAGTAATCTGTGGCGTCCTGTAGTGGGCCAGTCTAAATTAAAATAAATATATCCTGCTAAATCTGGAAACGTATATCCTGTTATAACTGGAAACTGGTAATCTGATGATTTGCTGCTTATTTCATTATGTCACAATGTCTACTAAGATATGAATTACATGAATGCAATCTCAACGTTTGAGTTTACAAGGAATTATCTGTGTACTGGACTTGACTGGTAACAAAAATAAGTTAGCATAAATTCCTGAACAGTAATCCTTGGGAAGGGAACATCACAGTGGTATCAGAGCCACCAATTCTGCCAGCCTGAGGGTTCATGAGCACTAGTGACAGGGCCCGAAGATATTTCGAAAGAGAACAGAGACGGAGGCAATTTCAGGTAGCCGACCCCTATCCAAAAGAAGACACTTTTTCTGCAGTGCTTGCAGCCCGACAATTCCCTGGTGACCCACCAGAAATTGTAGCAATGGGTGATTCAGATCAAGAGGGTTCGCATAACAGGGGAAACAGGAGTGGTAATGAGAGTGTTCAGAATATTCTGAACGATTTAGCCCGTGGCCAGCAGCAAATGATGCAGCATTTTATGCAGTCCCAACAGCAGTTGATAGATGCTATTGGACGGATGTCTCAGGATATGAATACACTGAGAGTGGGTCAGAATACAGGGAATGGCAGCAATGTTGGAAACCACGAACCTAGAGGAGCTAACTCAGGAGGATCTAGTAGGCCCTTCCAGCCCACATTTATCCCTAGGAATGAGGAGGAAGAGGTACAACCGGAAGTGGAGCAGCCTTTGGTTAATGAGGTGACAGAAGTTTACGATGAATATCACACTCTTCCGCATGCTATCCGACAGGAGATTACATTGAATCAATATATGAATCAACGCAGGGATAGAAGGAGAACACAACAGGAATACAGACCTCAAGGACCCCATAGGGATTACCAGCATGCTTTAGGTAAACTTACATTGCCTAATTTTGATGGAAGCGGTAAAACTACAGCTCGATCTTGGATCCACAAGTTGGACACTTTCTTGAATTTAAAACCAATGCGGGAACCAGAAGCAATTAAATTTGCAACATTACATTTGGAAGGAGCAGCATATGACTGGT
This sequence comes from Sequoia sempervirens, assembly GCA_007258455.2. Taxonomy (NCBI): domain Eukaryota; kingdom Viridiplantae; phylum Streptophyta; class Pinopsida; order Cupressales; family Cupressaceae; genus Sequoia; species Sequoia sempervirens. The sequence goes on from VDFB02344825.1 coordinate 143,163, forward strand.
GGCATCATGGATTGGTGACGCAGAATCATGCTTTAATCCAATCGTACGAGGAGTTTAGCAGCAAATTAATTGCTCGATTTGATAGGAAAGATGAAGAGGCATATTTTAGGGAGTTGGCTTTGATCAAACAGCGTGGTGATGTTGATAGCTACGTCAATGAGTTTCAGCAGGTGGCAGTTATGGTTCCAGATATATCAGAAAGACGGGTGGTAGTATTATTTACAGAGGGACTACATTACAGTTTGAGAGGGTTGGTGAAGGCTTTCAAGCCAAGGACCTTGCAGGATGCTATTCAGATGGCTTTGGATCTTGAGACTTCTCATTCCAGTTCACAACCGTCGAAAAAAACTTACAAAATAACAAGCCATTCACTAAAACTTTCAATCAGCCCAAGCCAAATCCTCCTAAGCTTGATTTTGAAAGTAGAAATGAATTACGCAGAAAACAGACTATGCTTCACTTGCAAGGAGCCATGGGACCGTAATCACCGATGCCTAGGAAAAGGCAAGGTACATTATATAGAAGTCACTTCTGATGTGGAAACCATTGATGACAGTTCGGAAAGTGAACACGAGCAGCAGGAAGAACATAACAATTCCCAGGAAGTGGAGACTCAAGGTGGTTTTGCTTCTTTATTTGGTGTGCCTAAGTATCATCCATTCCGAGTTAGAGGAGTTATTAATGGACAACGGGTAACTTGTCTGATTGACAGTGGAGCTACACATAATTTTATCGATGAGGGATATGTGGCCAAAAGGAGATTACAGGTGGAGGACTTTGCTGGGTTCAACGTCACAGTAGCAGATGGCTTTAAGATGAATTGCACTACCAAGGTCCCACAATTGAGCATTCAAATAGGAGATTATACAGTCACAGACGATTTTTATGTAGTCGGAATTGGAGATATTGATATAGTATTGGGAGTCCAATGGCTAAGCTCTCTAGGTAGATACAGTCAGGATTTTCAGAAGATGGAGTTAGAGTTCACAGCAGGAGGCAAGAATGTGGTGTTGAGAGCATTATCGGATGGAGCTCCTAAGATAGTTTCAGCCAAGCGTATGGAAGCTTTATTCAGACATGGTGAGGTTGCATGGGCAGCCCAATGCTTTCTATCTTCTAACTCTGCCACCGGGAAAGATAGAGTTTATCCAGTAGATGTGCAGACCGTTTTAGACAAGCATAGTTTGGTGTTTGGAGATCTCCCTCCTGGTAGACCACCGGATCGTGGTTTCGAGCATGTGATAGAGTTGGAAGAGGGTGCCAAACCTGTGATTACCACGCCATATCGACACCCAAAGCGCTTCAAAGATGAAATTGAGAAAACGATCAAAGAGTTGCTTGATATGGGGCACATCAGGCCTAGCTCCAGCCCATTCGCTTCATCAGTGGTGCTCGTGAAGAAAAAGGATGGCACAATGCGTATGTGCATTGATTATCGTGCGCTGAACAAAAAAACAATTAAGAATAGATATCCTATACCAAGAATTGATGAGTTGTTGGATGAACTACATGGAGCAGTCTATTTTTCTAAGATTGATCTGCGTTCGGGATATCACCAGATTCGGGTCCGTGATGAGGATGTTCATAAAACTGCATTCAGATGCCATTATGGCCACTATGAATTCTTGGTAATGCCTTTCGGTCTGACAAATGCTCCTGCAACTTTCCAATCTTGTATGAATCATGTTTTCAGGAAACAGTTGCGGAAATCAGTATTGGTTTTTTTTGATGATATTTTAATTTACAGCAAAACTTGGGAGGAGCACCTTCAACATTTAGATGAGATCTTAGGTATTATGGAGGCCCAATCATTGTTTGCAAAGGCATCTAAATGTGAATTTGGAATGACAGAAATATTATATTTGGGGCATGTCATTGGCGCTAGTGGTGTGAAGGTTCATCAGGAGAAAATACAGGCAATTTTGGATTGGCCACCCCCGAAGAATATATCCGATCTGCGTGGTTTCCTTGGTCTATGCAGTTATTACAGGAGGTTTGTTAAGGGTTTTTCTCAGTTAGCTGCATCTCTTACAGACCTCACAAAGAAAGGGGCTTTCAAATGGTCAGACAAGGCACAGACTACATTTGATCAGCTTAAGCAGGTGATGAGCTCTTGTCCAGTTTTGGCTCTACCAGATTTCTCTCAACCGTTTGTATTGGAGTGCGATGCATCAGGACAGGGAATTGGTGCGGTACTCATGCAAAACAGGCATCCTATAGCATTTGAGAGTCGGAAGTTGAGAGATGTGGAGCGGCTTTATTCTACTTATGACAAGGAAATGCTCGCTATTATGCACGCATTGACAAAGTTCAGACAATATCTCGTTGGCGGGAAATTTGTGGTTAAAACGGACCACAATAGTTTGAAGTATTTCCTTGAACAAAAAGATTTGAATGAGCGTCAGCAGAAGTGGGTAAGCAAAATTCAAGCTTACGATTTTGATATTGAATATGTTAAGGGCAAAAAGAATGTGGTAGCTGATGCTTTATCCAGGAAACCAGCCCTTTGTTCTTTGTCAGAGATTTCAGCTGATTGGAAATCTCAATTGTTGGTTGAATATTCCAAGAACACCCTTGCGTGCGATATCATGGATGGAAATATACAGGACGACAGATACCAGGTGATTGATGATTTGATTTTCTACAAGAGCAGGATATTCTTGGTGCCAGAATCTAAAATGAAGAGTAAGATCTTGCAGGCTATACATGATACTCCTTTGGCAGGACATCCGGGATTCTTCAAAACATATAGACAGGTTCGAGAAAGATTCTCGTGGAAGGGCCTCAAAAGTGATGTTTTGCAGTATGTTCGGGAGTGTTTGACTTGTCAACAGAACAAGTCTGAGCAGACATTACCAGCAGGGTTATTACAGCCATTACCCATTCCCGAACAGAAATGGGAAAGTATATCCATGGATTTTATTACAGGGATGCCACGAGTTCAGAATAAAGATTGCATCTATGTTGTTGTTGACAGATTAACGAAATATGCACATTTCTTTGCTATTTCCACTGAGTTTAAGGCACCTCAGGTAGCAGAATTATTTTTCAAGGAGATATTCCGTTTACATGGACTCCCAAGGAATATTGTGAGTGATCGGGACAGCAGGTTTCTCAGCATTTTTTGGCAAGAACTATTCAGGCTGGCAGGAACTGAGCTATCCCCTAGTACGAGCTATCACCCTCAATCCGATGGGCAGACCGAGATTGTCAACAAATGGATTGAAGGATATTTGCGCAATTATGTGTCAGGCCAACAAAAGGCATGGTTACGATGGTTACACTTGGGGGAACATTGCTACAACACAACATACCATATGTCAATAGGTATGTCTCCTTTCAGAGCTCTATATGGATATGATGCTATGTCTTTTATAGACCTAGCATTTGATGATAGTAGAGTACCCAAGGCAAAGGAATGGCTGCAGGATAGCCAAGATATTCTCAGGGCACTCAAGGAAAATCTACTCCGAGCTCAAAATCAGCAGAAGCTTTATGCTGACAGGCATAGGATTGAGAGGGTGTTTGAAGTTGGGGACATGGTATTCTTGCGACTTCAGCCATACAGGCAATCAACATTGAAACGGAGTGGGGCGGAAAAGCTCAAACCTCGATTTTATGGTCCATATCAGATCAAAAGGAGGGTAGGTGAAGTCGCGTATGAGTTGGAGCTGCCTGCCGGAAGCAAAATCCACAATGTATTTCATGTCTCATGCCTTAAAAAGGTTGTTGGTCAGCATACTTCCCCATCTCTTGAGCTTCCTCCGCTGGACGAGGAAGGAAAGTTGACTTTAGTGCCTGAATCTATTCTAGATGTGCGCGAACGGAAGTTGCGAAGCAGATCAATCAAAGAATTCTTAGTCAAATGGAAGGATCTTCCTGTTGAGGACGCCACTTGGGAAGGTGAGCGAATATTGCAATATCCAGGTCTACAATTGCTTGAGGACAAGCAATGCCAAGCAGGGGGGACTGTGATGTCCCCGTCCCTTCTGAAGCTCTAAAAAGCAAATTGCGAATTAATTAATTAAATATCCATTGTTTTATTTATTTATATATATGACTTTGGATTATTTAATTAATTAATGTTAGGGACTTTATAAAAGATTTCTAATAAATACTCGCCCATTTTATAAAGTCTCGATTTTAAATAAATCCGTTATTTCAACGGAAGGTGGCGAAGTTTATAGGAGGATCGAAGCTTTGCTCTGGATTATCACGGAAGAGAATGAAAACTGGAACTGTTGTTTTGGCAATTTGAGAACGTAGCCTCTCAGGTTGTTTGTGCCATGAATGGACGGAAACCCAGGCATGGTCGAGTGAAGTGATTTGGGAACCACGGATGTGAATTTCTGCAAATAGAGGCAAAGAAATCAGGTACTATGTTTCACCGCGGATCAGGTATTTTCGGATATCATACAACAATGAGCTATTCGGGTATTCACGACGTGATAATCTCTGAATCGCGATATCAAGTTCGGCGTAGTTCTTTCGTGCCGGACGCGTATTTGAATTTACAACTGAAAATTACTTCGGGTAGCCCGAAATCCAATTCAAAGCATGAGATGAATATTAAAAGTTGCAGCAATGTGCGCGTCTGTCTATTCTAGCGTCACGGGAAACCTTATCGCGATTTTCTTCTAAGACCCGATATCGGGTGTTCAGTCGGCAACAATCATAGGCGGAACAGGGACATTCGTTCTGAGCATAGCGTCATTGGTATTGGACTCATATTTCTGTTGCTGTCGAGTTATCTCCTGGCGACTAACTGCGGGTATGTACATGGAACTTTAAATAATAGTTATCAGAGTTGGGCGCAAAAATGCATATTGAGAGATAAATGTATAATGATTCCATCCAGTTTCAACTCTCTATCTATAAATTAGTTTCCGTAATCTGTGGCGTCCTGTAGTGGGCCAGTCTAAATTAAAATAAATATATCCTGCTAAATCTGGAAACGTATATTCTGTTATAACTGGAAACTGGTAATCTGATGATTTGCTGCTTATTTCATTATGTCACAATGTCTACTAAGATATGAATTACATGAATGCAATCTCAACGTTTGAGTTTACAAGGAATTATCTGTGTACTGGACTTGACTGGTAACAAAAATAAGTTAGCATAAATTCCTGAACAGTAATCCTTGGGAAGGGAACATCTCATTCCCACTCATCAGGAGTTCTTAGGACTAGCACCGATCCCTTCAATGAGATTAGTCGAGACTCCTCTTGGCTTGAGAATCAGTTGGGTAGTGTAGAAACCCTAGTTTCCCCCAAATCTCCGTTTCTGACTGTTTTTAGGTTTTTTGATGGTTTTTGGTTTTTTTGCAATTTTTGAGTTTTTTGAACAATAAATGAATGGTACGGCTTTTGCAAGAAATTGAAATAAATTCAATTAAAATACTAGATAGCCAATAAGCATAGGAAATACAATAAAGACTGAAGGCGTTTCATCTTTTATTCATTTGAGCTCAATACAATATGGATCTGCTAGCATGCAACAAGAAAAGAATGATTTTTATTTGTAAAAAAACCTGGTTATAAAAGCTTGCTGGTAATCTGATGGAAGAGGTACGGCTGATGCAAAACAACGCTTTCCCCTCTCTGCAACAGTCTCAAATGTCTCCCAGCATCCAGGCGCCCACACAGGTGAAGACTGGCGACCCAAGTGATAGGCGTTTTCTTCAAGAACAAACACGCCTTTATGAAACAGTACGGCCCAGGTACAGTTAAGGTACGGCCTGCTGTCAGCAGCAAATAAGATTTGTATGGCCTCCTCTGATGTCTCAGAATGATGAAGAATATGTGCGCCCAGGTTAATAGATGCCTTCTGAATGATAAAAATATGCTGAAGCTCTGTAATGGATTAACTCTGAAGATCAATGATTTCCTTTGTGTGAGAAAACCTCTGCTGGCAATAGATCAAGTGATATTTCACACTCTCTGAATTGCTTTCCGCTGGAGATGGCTCGTTCTCCAAGGAATTCGAGTTCAAACCCTAAGGTTCTGTGCTCAGATCAATTTGATCAGTTTCTCAAAATCCAATAATCACATAATGGCTCAAAACCCAAGGCAAATCCACTCTTATGCTGAAAAGTGCGATTTCCTTAATAATAGGGTTTTAATAAAATATTCAACTTTTAATCTTTCAATTTCTCCATAGTCTCAGCTAAATATTTTATAATATTTTAATTATCAAACTGGCCCCCTTTCCTGATGATGGGCGCACCCCTCAAGACAAATCACTTAAGTTATAATTTAAAATTATAACTTTATATTATAATCATTAATTAATTAATATTTAATCAATGCAATTAAATATTATTTCTCCTTCATACTTCATCCGACATCGCTCCGGCTCCTCCTGTTTTACCTAATCCTCGAAGTGATTCTCGATGCCACTCAAAGCCATATCAGCTAAAAATAGCAGGGGTCCCACACTGCCTCACAGAACTCCTAAAATATACTCAAGCAAAAAGTCTCCGATTGAGCCAAAACGAAAGACTACTGATCAATCTCTGCTAACTGAAGCTGAGCCAAGCTCCGAAGTGACCCTCTATCCAATCAATCAGCCTACGAGGGTCGTGTGATAGGCCAATCCTGTACTCCGAGAGATGTCACTAAGAAGGGGACATGACAGGTAGGAAGCGGAGGAAGCCATCCTATAAACTAGACTTCTTAGATTTTGATCATGTCTATCAAGACACGCCAGATAAAAAGATAAAGAAGCAGGTCCATGTGGAAAGGAACGCTGACAAGGAGATCATAATTGAGACCGCTGCACCGCCAAAGGATAAAATCTTGGATGAGGTAGAAGTTGATGACTTCACCTTGATAAAGGTCAACCTTGGTAGAAGTACACGCAAGAAAATGTTGATTTTGTTGAGGTTGCAACGGAAAGCATAAAGGAGAAAGTGATAAAGGACGGAGAAGATAAAGTAGCTCTCAAAGCTGAAAACCAGCAGCTTCGCCATTATATCTCCAACCTTACGCACAGCACTGAGAATGTCACTGCCTTGCTCCCACAAATGTTAAAGTTACTGGCAGAACAAAATCAGCTAAATCAATTGGTTATATACGAGAAGCGCCTGAAAGACTAGGAGGAGGAGTTCGTCACAAGGGGCTGCTTCATAATTTCAGAATTGTACCAGTTGAGGTACAATGCCCACGAACTTCTCACACAAATTCAGGATTTGGAGCAAGACTTAGCAGTTGACAAACCACGGAATGAGATCATGGTCTCTCACCTGAGGTCTGGCATATGATTCAGTCATTGCAGAAGAGGATAAGGAAGCTATTTTTGCTTGGAGAGAACAATTAATCTTCAAGGCAAAAATACATGAAACAATTTCTGCAAAGTTGGCCAAGAGCAAAGAAAAGGTGACAAGTGCTATCAAGTTCGTGAGAACTTTCATGTCACGAGTCCCTTGCCAGTATCAGTGTGAAGGTGGTGAATACATAGAGCTCGCCAACGTACAATCAGAGTTGTAGATACTCATTCACAGGATTTTCAATGGTGATTCAGTTGGCTGTAAGTTGGATCAACTTACAGTCTTGTCAGCATTATTTGATGAGGCGGCCAAGAGTGGAGGAGAACTGCAAAGTCAGATCACAGGCAGTGAAGAGATGCTGAGGAGACACCAAGTACTTCAGATGAGTATTAGTGCTCTAGATGGTGATGCAATCAACAACCTCGTGGAGGGGTTAATTGCTCGAGATAGCAACTAGTGAACCATAGATCAAGGCGTCCCACCTTTTTCAAGATAGACATTAGACATAAAAGTTAACTTGATGCTTCTTTCCGAGTTAACTTGCTGATCCACATATCATTGCATGTCTATTTTGGAGATACCTATGTACATATGGAGTTCGCATTTAGTTTTCAGTTTTAGTTAACTGATGTTAGTTATCAGTTGACTCTCTTATCAATAAGGAATTGTGTGTTGCAACGTCCCTTTAGTTTAGTTTTAGTTCAGTTAACTGAGGTAATTTTTCTAGTTAACTGTTTAGTTGCATACATTTAGGTTTAGCAATAACTCTTGCATGCTTGCAA